>JAJONR010005323.1:0-42199 GCA_029582245.1 Solanum etuberosum | reverse complement strand
AACATTCCATAATATAAAATGATAAACCAAGAATATTTACAACAGTGGATCGAAATAAAACAAGAAATAGATACGCTACAAAGCTTAGTAAGACTACAGCTAGATTTATACTTCAGAACCGAAGATATAAAACATCTAAGAAAAATAAATGACGACATAAATGAAATAATCCGCAAAACCACTACAGAACAAGAACTATATCAAAAATCATTTAGTCAAATATGATATTTGAATTAAAAGCTAATCGAAGCTATAAATATGATATTTGAATTAAAAGCTAATCGAAGCTATATTCGACCCATCCTAACATCCCAAACTTGATAGTTTTCTCCATCAAAAATTGGCGGAGCAATTGATGAAAAAATACATTCACCTTCCACTATTCTGCAAGCTAGTTTTATGGAATGGTTTGATTATTTTGGGTTTTACTCAATATAACTCGCAAATTCTTACAAGTCCCTTAAGAGCTAAAGGGATCTTATGTCAATGTTAGTGTTTAACTTAGGAGAATGAGAACTGATTAAAGAAGAAAAAGGAAAAAGTGTTTTTTATTGATAATGTGAGACTGAATAAAATACATCGCAGCTTAACTAAGATGATGTAAAGTAATGCTAAAAATCTGCTAAAACTAAGTTACTGTTTTCTAAAATTGAGGAACTAATACTAACAGTAGCTAACAGAGTTTTAACAAACTAGGAAATAGAAAACAACTAAAATATAGCAATTTATTCTAGTGTGCACTTCCTTAACATTCTTCTACCGTACTTCATCTTCTAGCTTGAATTTAGGTCATGTAGTTCTAGAAGACAACTGCAACACTTTCCTCTCATCCATTTTCTTAACACGTCTTTTGCATATCGTTAAGCTTTTTTTCTAGTATTGTATCATTTTTATAAGTCTGCATATTTACTGTTTGCATCTATAGAGTAAAATATTTTGTATATCAGTCACATAGTACTTAATGCTAGTGATGAAATAGTTTGAAATAAGTTTCGTCATGTGAGAAAATAGGAGGTTCTGCAGATCGTTTAGAAATAAAACATTAAACCAAAATTAGCAATCCCACCGTTTCTGTATATGTACCAGCGGGGATTCATTTATATTTCGAAAGAGGTAATGAATCTTAAGCAGTGTTCTCAATGCTGGATAGAAGCTGAAGCCCAATCTGAACACTCTTCGTGCCTTTTTGCCATCAGACTTCATCCCCAGTTCTCCAACTACAAGCTCACTTCAAAATCAGTCCATTCTCAAAGAAATTTACCCAAAAACATCATTAGTAAATAAGATATATGCAACCAATTTCAAACATCATAAGAATTTAGACTCAAACAGTGAAACAAAAGTTCAGTTCAGTTCTAAGAATTTGAGTTGGTATGGCAATGAATAAAGAAAAATAATAGTTGTTATTTTGTTATCTATTCTTGTTTTGATTGTCGCGGTGACTTTTTTGGTTTTTTGCTTGGACGTCCTTTTATAGTATCAACCTATCCCTTTTGATTAAGATGACGTAATTATGAGATTATATGGAAAGATATTATTTCTAGTTACTGAATGCTTCTTGCTTGTAATTGTCAGATTATTCACTAGCATTGTTTTTATATATTACATTTCATCGTTTGACATATTTATTCATTATTTCAGGTTATATCCTATGTTCTTCAATAAATTTGCATCTAGAAGATTTCAATATACTGAAGAATCGCGGAGATCATTTTATGATGTTATTTGATATGATTGGTTATATTAGTTCAAACTTCAAACAGTAAGTTTACTTTTTAAGTTGTGACATTGATATTTTGTGTGTTTTTTTTATTTGTTACGATTTAATGAGATATATTTTATTTTATGAATTAATAGTAATATGTTTTCAAACCTTTTTTGTTTCTAGGACACTCTTTTACTAAAGTATTTGTCGCCTTAAAGCTTGTGACTTTTAGTACATATTAAATCAAAATTTATTGGTCATAAAAATGGATGCTAAAGAGATAAATTAAGACACTTTCACAATGAATATTGTAGTCTTTGTAATTGCAACTAAATAGTCGTCGCTAATGATATTGACCATTTGTTGCAATTTAATCTTATTAACTTGGATGCTAAAAAAGGAAACTAAGACGTTTTCGGAAGGGATACTATAGCCATTATAATTGCCATAAAACAATTGTCGTTTAACCTATTAACTTTTAGCGGCACTATGATTGAATTTACTGATTATTGAAATAGATGCTAAAAGAACATAGTTAGCCGTTAAGGAATGAATTTAACAACCAAAACAATCGCTGCAAACAGTTGTAATTAAAACTAATAGGTTTTAGTGGCAATAAATCATACCCTTTACCAGCTTTTATGAAAATGGTCGCGCAAGGCTTTACCGACCCACACATCACCAGCTAAAGACCAATGGCCGGTAAAGGATATAACGGCAATTTTTACTACCCCTAAAGAGCTTTTTTTACTACCCCTAAAGCAACTTTTTGTAGTAGTGTACTGCTTCACTAACCCATCCATCTTGAAAGCGGTGTAATCAACCATGTGAGACTCTACCAAGCCGAGGTTATGCACCTCTCCTAAAATCTGAGTAGAAACTCATGGGCATCCTTTCCCAATGCACTTGTAAATTGGATGAATCGTCCCAACTTTTTCTGATCCTCAGAAGACATAGCTGGCCTAGATGTCATAGGGAGAGAAACTGCCAGAACAAGCTAAACTGCTAAGCAAGTAGCTGCAGCAGCAGCCTACACCCCTGGAATGTGAACACCATGTGCCCCTGCCTGGGCTGAAGTTTAAGCCTCGTCTCGAACCTGGGCACCAACTGAAGTACTAGGAAAAGTCCCTGCCTGGGTTATAATCTCATAAAGCTGAGGATCTTGGCCAATATGTCCTATATAACCAGAGTGTCCATGAATCTTGGAGGAGGCTGCACTAGAACCATACTATCCAACTGATGTTGAACATACTCAACCTCTATATCAGGCTTTGGTGACCGTTCCCACTCCTGATCTTGGATTGGTTTTGTAGCTTGTGATTTACCTCAACCTCTAGGTTGACCTCGTCCTCTACCCCTCACTGGAGATCCACCTGGAATTGTATAAGGCTGACACCCACCTACGTACGATCTCATCCTAGATATTTGAACAAGAATTAAATAAACGGAAGTTAGATGTTGATGTAATCATCAACGCACGATAAGAAACAAGAAATAGTGAAGTATTCCTAAGCATGACCTATAGCCTCCCAAAGAATGGATATAAACGTCATTGTACTGATTCACGAGACTCTACTAGATACTTGCACTTGTAAAGGTAAGATCAGTGAACCTAAAAATTTAATATTGTGCTGTCAGGACCAGAAATTAAGTCACGATGCCCTAATAGGCAAGCAAAAATCCCAAACAAGACAAAGATGAAGACAAATATTAAATAGAGAAAAAGAGTAGAAATTGAAATAATAAAGATACATAATAGGGCCCATTGTATATATAGGTAAATATAAAAAAAAAATACAAAACGGGCTTGAAAATTACTGAGAAAGACAAAATATACAAAAGAATCAAACTCCAGACATGGTGTCGCCGATACATATGCTTCTAAGTACAGAATGGACTATATACAACAAAACTGACTTATCAAAATTATAAATAAGGGAAAGTCTCTAGACACCACGAGCTCACCACAATATAAGTCTTGATACCCACGGGAGATTTTTTCGCTCAATGAGGGTGGTTTGTGCTTAGAGCTGCATCAGAAAAAGATGCAGAAGTGTAGAATGAGTACCAAAATATGGATACTCAGTAGGCATCATACGCTGACCAAGCTCAGAATGATTATAAATATACATAAGCAACACAATAGTTGTAAATGGGAATCTTATATAAGGATAAAAGTAAGTCCATACTATCGATAGGAAAGGCAACAAAAGTTCTAACTATACAAGCCAATCAATCACAGGCAAATAAACACATAATGAGATGTGATGCTCATATGGCCAATGTGTATTTAAAGTAAAATGTTCAAGAATTATCTCTTTGGTTGTCTGGTGGACCCCCCGAGATAGCTATTGAACAGACCCCATACACGAGGCAAATCGAGCATCGTGATAGGCTGATCGATGACCCTTCCATAATTCTTTCTTCTCCCATCCCCACAACCCAAGAAGAATGCATGTGGTGTGATGATATCCGTGTACATGTTCTTGGTAGTTGCAAGAGGGTACCTTTTGAGAAGCTTGACCACTCATACGTATTTAAATACTCATTCACCTTCGGATTCGGAGACTCATCCATGAACCAAGTTAACCTTGATTTCTATACTTAATAAATATGTCTTAGCGAAAGTTGGGCCATCTATATGGAAAATAGTCTATTGTCTTCGTTACTTTGCTAACAAAGGGTTTTTTGCTTCTTATGTTGCAGCTGGTCCAAATGACACTATCTTCACGATAAACTCCTTCACTGCTAAAATCGAAGGAGTTGGAAAGATATATCTGAAGATGACCTCTGAAAAATATGATTCTTAATAATGTTCTCAGATCCATGTTTCAGAAATTTGCATGAATTTAATTTTTACGACACTTCTCATTAAAAACAAGTTTAAGTGCATTTTTGTTTCTCAAAAAGTTTTAATTATCAAAAATGAAATGTATGTAGGAAAAGGTTACCTTATTGAGGACCTTTTAAAACTCAACACAATACCCATTGAAATTAATACAGTTGGAGTTTCTTCTTATTTTCTTGAGTCAAATTCTTAATGACATTCACATTTAGGTAACCTAAAATTCAAAACATTTTTAAAAATGATTAACTTAGAGGTATTCTCAAAGTTTGAATGTGATAAATCTAAATATCAAATATGTATTAAATCAAAGTATGTTAAACAACCTTATACGTTAGTTGAAAGAAATTCAAATCCTTAAGACTTAATTCACACATGAAAATAATACCATCTCGCAGTGGAAAAAATATTTTATAACTCTTATTGAAGAGAATACTAGATATAGCTATATTTATTTACATACTAGTCCTGAACACGTGCTTTGCATGTGAGTCCCATAAAAGTGTTACATATGGTAGGAGTTATATTCCCTTTGTGATGAGTATCACGAATGAATCAATAGAAAAATATAATTTGAAATAGATGAACAATCAACATATTTAAATGACTTCTTTATTGTATATGCCACATGATTAGATATTCCATTAATCTGCGAAATTTGGACAACAACATTTACTTTGCTAAGTAAAATGCATAATGACTTGCATTTTTTATGATATTAGGTCCAAACATGTAATGTATTTGTATGTTATTTAATGCATTCTTATAGACGATGTCCTTGATTTATATTCCATTTCTTGTTTTTGTTTGATTTGCCATTATCAAGACTCATGCAATGGACATTGATATCCCTCTTAAAAGAGCAACATACAATTGTTCATAAGTGAAAACATGTAATAATTTTATTCTAATTGGAGTAGACACATTCTTGGTTGCACAATGTCTGATTACTATTTCAGCATCTGCATTATTGTTAAAGCCTTTACATATTATTTTTGTGTTGTTACATAAATCATTTGAAGGATCCAAATTCCTGAGTAACATGATTTATGCATTCTCTTCTGTCTCTCTTTTGTTTCTTTGAATCCAAAACCGAAACAGTTCTCCATTGGTTCAAACATACCCGGTTAAATCTCACAAGTGAAGTTAGGGATGATAAAATATACACAAATCTTACCACTACCTCAAAAAGAAAAAAAATACATGGTCTCGAAAAAATAAGTTCAATCTATAATCCATTAGTAACTTAGGTAGTGGAGTTTAAAACCATAAGATAAGTTATGTATACTGAATTCTCTAAATTTTCTTTAAAATTATTGCAATAAATGTGTTATATATACATCATAATTCTGCTATGATAGCATCACAGCAAATGTATGCAAATTAAATTTCCCTTTCTTATAGGATGCAAGAGGTCGCCAATTTAGCTCCATGTAGTTGTTAAATACAAGAATCTTCAAATTATTATCTAATGTGTTCATCATGTACAAAACAAAAATCTATATATTATAATAAAGCTGGATATGAAAATAGTGATGTGGCGCTCTCTAAGGGCTTGATTCTTATTTATCTTTTTTTGTGTTTTTTTTGGGCATTTTTCTCTTATTTCTTTTAATTATTTTATTTTCATACCTCTTCAATTACATAAATTTTACTCTTAATAAATATTAATAATGTTCATAACTCCTAACCTTTTATATTCATAACCTTCAAATAATTTAATATACAAATTTATGTTATCTTAAAATCACACTTATAAATACCTATTTTGAGACATGTGTGATGATTATTTTTTTTTTATATTTTTCCTTATTCTTCATCGTTTATCTCTTTTGTTGGTTAATATTTTGTCTTCTTTGATCTGATTTTGCAGGAGAGAGATCTATAATGAAGATTGTTAGATATTTTGTGTAGTTCGATTTTACAAGGTAAACTATTTGATGTGCCTAATATAGTTATCACTTTTTCTCTTTTGTAATTATCCATTCAATATTATTACTTTTGAATTCATGTTAATATGAATCACGAAGTTGTTTGGAAAAAACTGTTTGTTTTTCTCTTTGTAGTCTATAGAGAATTGTTTTTCTTCTTTGTGTAGTTTTTAGAGCATTAGATTATGTTATGTTGATAAAAAATCCTTCCTTTATTTTTAACTCATAATTAACTATTCTTTAAAGTTTTTATTTGATTAGTTAACTTAATTTTTATATTTTGTTGTTGTTGTTGTTGTTGTTGTAAGGTTAACTTATTTTGTTTTCATGTCAGGATATTTTTGAAAATAGAAGCTGAAAAGAAAGCCAACACATACATGTATGCTACTTAATAAAGTATGTGTATATAATTTTGTAGTCATGTAAATCAACTTATAATAACTATTATGATGGAACATTAGAATGTAAAGTTAATTCATAATTTTAAAAATATTGTATAATTTATAAAAAGATGTGTATTGATATGGAACTTTATAGTCTTCATATTTTTGGTTATTATTATTTATTAATAATAATAATAATATTAGAAATTCTTAAGTTTTTGAGATTTTCAGAGATCACTATTACAATATGTTTGGTCTGAAATTGATATACAAAAGTATTTGTTTAGGATAAAAATGATTTAGTGAAGTTGTTCACTCTCAATCTACTTTTTGTACCAACATAAGAATTATCTAGATATAAGAAAAGTGGTGTAACATATCTCTTTGGCCAAGAATCATATTTATCTTCTTCTTTTTTGACAATTTTTCTGTTTATTTATTTCTTAATTGTACAAAAATAAATGTATCAATTACTACTCCTTCATTAATTCATATTTTTTAATATAAAAATTTAAGTATCTTTATTTTCCATACTTTAATGACTTTTGAATTTTGTTGATCATAACTCCTAAATTATATTAATAATCATGTTCATGATATCATTTGATATGTTCATGATATCATTTGATATTTCATATTGTTGTCCTATAAATAGAGGCATTAAAAAAAATTATAAAAAAATGATCAAATTTATATGTATAGTAAAACTAGGAATTATATACATATAAATAAAAAAAACAAAAAAAAAACAATTTCCGTAACTCTCTTTTATTTTTGAGAAAAAACTTTAAATTCCATCATTTAATTTTTTCAATAACAAATTTATGTTAAAAGTGTTAAAAAAATCATATATATAAATTAATTTTCTTCTTAACAACATAAATGGGGTGTAAATAAGGTTAATAAGATTCATTTTTTTCTTTTTATCATAATAAATGTGAATATATGATTAATGTGTATTAAATTAATTATTATTGAAAGCAAATAAAAGTTTCTTTTATTCTTCTACATCAAAGAAGGAGTTATCTTTTGAAGAGTTATTACTCCAATTTATTTATAATAATTACAACGATAATATTTTAATAATAAAAATAATTGTATTTATGTTGTCAAACTTTTTACTGTCCTATCTTTAACATTGCATACACGTATTATTTTAAAAAATTATTTCTTTGTCGCTCTATGATAATCTCTATACAATTGGATTAGGTATGTATCATAAATGATATCATGACTTATATTTTATATCTCAATTTACGTTATTTGTTTAATTTTTTATTTTTTATTGTAAAAATATAACCTCAACCGTAATGTTGCACTATTGCAATTTAATTCTATCTTCTCGCAATGTCTCTACGAGAATGAGAGTTTAAATACACAAAATTTAATATTAATGGATTTTATGAGACACAAATTGCATTAGATGAGTGTCGGTACGAACATTGAATATCAAAAAATATATATATCGCTAACTTTTGAATTTCGTGCATAACTATGTTAGAAAATAATATAAGTATTTTTCTTTCTCACTATGATTTACCACAAATGTATCTTTATTTATTTATTTTCATTATTGTGTCGCTTATACAAAAAGAAAGTCACGTAATTTATGATCGAGTAGATTTAATATTGTTGATTGAACCAATAATGTATTTATAAAAATCATTGAATTTAGTATGAAACAATGATAATTAGATTGTCAATTAACTGAAGCTTTTCATATCAACGTTTATATTTTCAACTTTTTTATCAGTATAAAAATTTCTTTTTAGCAATTTTTCTGAATATGTAATATTAAAGTCGTATTTTAATTTGTGTTTCTCTCTTTTATTATATTATTTTTTAAAACATTTATCAAATAGTGACATTAATTATTTAAAAATATATTTAAGTTTTTCTTATGGACAAGTTCACTAGTTAAATATAAGTCAAAAAACCGTGTTTCTATAAACTGATGAGAAGTCAAATGTGTACTATTAGAAGTATCTCTTGATTTTATTTTTCTCATTACACACCAATAGCAATAAGGATGAGCTCTCGTCATCATGATGATCAAAATCATTTCATTTATTACTTTCATATTCGACAAAGAGACTAGCTGAATTTATGATTTATTACTTTCATAACATTTTATTGATGAATTTTACTGTCAAAATTATCAGAGAGAAATAATGGAAGGCCAAAAAATATGTTGATCTGAAACGGAGTCTCTCTTGAGAACACAAGTGGCCATGGATAATATATGGGAGATTTACGTCTTTCACATCATAGAGGAAACTTTTAAATATTACCAAGGCCGTTAAAGGGCATTATCAAAGACCTCACACAAGATATCGATGAATTTCGTAGTCAAGGTGTGTTGTCGAAAGGAATATATATCTCGACCTCTATGGATTTCCAAGCGGGAAATGGCAAATCTATTTTGCTGCTGGTGTGCCTACAAGTTTCCACATTCAAGAGTATATAAAATTCCTAAAGAAGAGTTGAAGAAAGATGCCTGGTAGGCCAAAGTTGCCGCCGATAGTGATACATGACTATTCTCTCTTACCTTCTTTCTTTGTGGCTATTATATGTCCCTTATCATTTTTATAAAATAAATATATATTTATAAAGTTTAATTATAAAATAGGATTGCAGAAACTAACAATTTAGTTTTTAGTAGTATGAATATGTCGATGAATTCCTACTTTTTTTTTTTTTTCCGGATCAAATAACAGCTTAGTTGTTGAAATAGTTTACAATGAATTTCTACTTAAAAAAATAATAAATGCATGTAAAAGCCTTTGATGAAATTAGCAAAGACATGAAGAAGAAATAAATTTAATTCTAGTTATTAATGTAATCACAAATTAAAGAATATTTTTCATATTGTGAGCTTATATGAATTGCATTCTTCTTTTTCATGTTTTGAATGAAAAAAAAGGAACAAAATTAACGAACATTAATCTCAATGATCAATGTTTTCTAATATCTCATTGTCCATGCATATATGATTTTTGACCACTCTATCTAATCTTTGTTTCCGTAAGGTGCAAATTAATTATATGAATTAAAAGATTAACTTAATTAAGAAGTTTGGATAAATATTTCTAATTTACAGATAATACTTTTTTTCACATAAAAAAATATACCACTAAACATACTTATAAGATGAGGCTTAAACCACAAATACATATATAAAAACAATAGAGATACCTGGAAAAAATTTGGCAGAATGAAGACGATGGAAAGATGGTAGAAATAAAATGTATTGTATATCTTGATAGAGTTTTGTAATGTAAAGAATAGGAAAAAGTTGTGGGAAAAAATTATTAATGCCGAAAATTATATAAACATTAATCAACAATATCTAAGAAAATAATGATTAGAAACGTTTTTTGGATTGTAATTAAGGAGATTATGATTGTCCATCTTCAATCTTCATTATATTAAATTTAATGTGACGCATTAAGTTCTGTTGGAATGAGTTTAACGACAAAAGCTAAAAGGATGGTTTAATTAATTAGATATAATTTAGTTTTTAGAGTTTATAAAGGAACAATTTATTTCTTTTTTTAATGGTATTATTGGAGTAACTCAACTTTATAGGGTTATTTTGGTATTTCAACTTTAAACCACAATAAGAGTTTGTGCATCCTTTTCTAAACCTTCGACACATATGATGGAACCTGTTGCATCAAAGCAATGTATCTCTCCAGTTTTTTTGTGTGTTGTATCAATGCATAGCAGATACATTGCAAATTTCGGCTCATGTTTCTTCACCTACAGGTACAGACTAGCGAAGATATTCATGATGTATCTTCTCAAAATTTTCGATAATTTCGAATCAAAATTGAACGAATCTTCGATGAACTGGGAGAAGAATTTTGAATCTCAATTATTTTTTTGATAATTTTGGATAAAAATTGAAAGAATATTCGATGAACTAGAGAATAATTTTGAATCTAAAAAAAATCGACGATCTTCGATGAACTGAGAGAAGAATTTTGAATCTCAAAATATTTCAACGATCTTCGATGAACTGGGAGAAGAATTTTGAATCTCAAAATAATTTCGGCAATTTTGAATAAAAATTGAGAGGGTCTTCGATAAACTGGGAGAAAAAAATTTGATTTTGAGTTGCTTGAATCTGTTACGATTTGGAGAGATTGCAACTTGATCCGCATGATTTGGGGAAATCACATTCAATTTTATGTTCCCTTTTCTTTTAAATCGTAACAGAAATGTCTTTAAATGTATCAGATGTAATGTATCCGGCTTGATTGCTATGCATCCAGATGACACTAATTTTTAGGGATTTTTGTAAATTGGAAAAGAGTCTGAATACGATGTAATTTTCTCCTTACACTATGTGACTCTTAAAAATAATACTTAAAAATTCCATCAACCCAACCCAAACTAAATTGAATTGAATTATTTTACTAATTCGTTAATTCTTTTATTTGTTCTAATAAATAATTTTTATTTATTAAAATTCTTAATATTAGCTCATCCAAAAATATTTAAAATATTTATGTCTAACTATATTTGAAATCAAAAATAAATTCTTTGTGTTACAAAACACTTTTGTAGCAGAGAGTAACGGAAAAAGGATAAAATTTGATTAATTAATATATGTAATTTTTAAAGATATATTTCTCTAACAAATATTTGAACCCTCACCTTGAGGGCCAAGAGAAAATATGACAAACAATCTAGTAATGTTCTTTATAGAATTATCTTCAACTTCAACTAAAGATTTCGAGCACAAATAGTTTGAAGGAAATAAAGAACAAAAATTTCATTGAATTCAAATAACAAAATTACAAAATTTTATTTGGTAAAAGTTTAATCGATACTAAAATCAACAAAATTAGAGATATAAATAAAAATAGATAGTAAAGGATAATGGTATTTTTAGACTAAAATGTGACATGGGGTATTCTTGAGCCAAAAACAAAGGTTGAGGACATTTTTAGACCAAAATGTGAAAGTATGGTACTTTTGAGTCATTTCTAATAGGTTATGGGTATTCTTGAGAAAAATAAAATAGGTTGGAGGTATTATTAGACGAAAAGGTGAAATAAAAGTATTTATGAACCTTTTTCCCTTGGTTGAGGGGTATTTAAGAGCCTTTTCAGGTCTATAATTTAAAATAGATTTTGTGTTAGGTGGGTTATGGATGAGTAAGATTAAAAGTTTTGTGGATGAAAAATAAAGACCACGTGTTTTATAAAAATATAATTAAATTTTATATAATTGATCCAATTAGTGGAAGAAATATATTTTTAAAATCAAATAGGTAGAATGACATACGAATCTAATCCAATGTGTAGCAGGACACTTTTGATCCATTTCCAATAGGGTTGTCTTGTAGAGCATATACTAATTGTACTGAATATGGTGTTTTAGTAATGCTAGAATGATGTATTAAGGGAAAGTTTTTCTTTAATTATGTATTAATAACCATGGTTTGCTATGCACTATTTACACCACCCCATAATATTGTATAGGGCGTAAAACTAATACATGTATTAGTTAAATATAGACTGAAAAGCATATCAAACAAGGGATTAAATAAAATCATGACTAATACATATATTAAATTTTCTAATACATCCTTCTAAAGAGATTATTAAATTCGTCAATTAAGTTATCTCAAAATTATAATGCTGAAATTATTATTTTTTTGACCAATTTATCCCACTTGGAGCTGAAATAAATTTTCAAATTTAATGATATAAGGTGAGATATCAAATATTAAATTACCCCAAGATATACTAAATGCCAAATTTAATGATGATATATCTCACCCTATTTATAAACCAAATCACTCCACATATATTTTGACCCATTTATGAAAATGAAATAAGAAAAGTTAGACTAGTGTCTAGAGAAAATCAATTAGAGGATACCAAACATCTGTCATATCGAAGGATTACACCCTCTCCACTTCCTCTAACAACCATTTTTACCGATGCTACAACTGCAACGATGCCTTCCACATCACTTTCACCTTTGACGTGAGCTTCTTCTTCCGTTTCCCTAGTTGCTTTTATCACCAAGTCCTCAACAATTACACCATTGTCAATGCCATGCCTCCTTCTCAATCTTTTACTATCAATTTTACCCCTTCTTCCACCAATTTTGTTTTTGACTCTTACAATTTTGAAACTGATTCCGATGAGACTGATTTCAATGATATTGATTCTGAGGAGACTCATTCTGATGAGACTGATTACGATAAGACTGATTCTGATGAGACTGATTTCGATGAGATTGATTCTGATGAGACTGATTTCGATGAGATCGATTCCGATGACACTGTTTCTGATGATGCTCATTTAGATGAGGCTGATTCTGGTGATTTTTTCTTTCAGTTGTTTAGCTCAACTCAATTACGTTCTCCAACTCTTACATCATTTATTGACTCACTCCCAAGTGTGAAAAATTCTGAATCATCAAAAAATGTCCAATTTGCATGGAGGAATTTGGGATTGATTCAGAGGCGAGTCAATTGCCTTGTAAGCATTTCTTTCACAATGATTGTATTGTCCCATGGCTTATTAATAGTAATAGTTATCCCCTTTGCCGGCATAAATTGCCGCAAGAAGATGAAGAAGAAATTGAAAACCATATGTAAAGTATTTTGGATGTTGAAATTGTTGATAGCGAATTTCAAGATAATAATATTGATCCGGAAGAAATGCACGATGAAGATGGTGATATCTTGAGAAATGCACGATGAAGATGGTGATATCTTGATGGTTGATGTATGAAGTTCACATTTACTATTGTTTTTACTGATTTTTAGGTAGTTATAAGTTTGGGTTTGTCTGTGTGTGTGTGTTTGATGAGGGTTAAGCCTAGATGGTAAATCATAACATCAATTGAAACTTCTTGTATGTTAAATGGGAAGAAAATATGTTTTGATTATTTTTATGCCATGCGAGGTTAGATAACAGTTGATTCATACAATCTGTGTAATCTACAACTTGACTGGTATGTCTATTTTAAAAATAAGACTATACAATTTAGGAGACGTTGAATAGACTTTCTTAAACCCTTGTGTAAAGCCTTTCTAGAAAACCAAATGACATTATCCCACATTGATTCTTACAACCCATTCTTTAAAATAACCACATCACTATTAATTGAATCACTCTTTGTAACTATTAATTGAATGCTCTTTGTCACCTTGTTGACCAAACACACTCCCTAAAAACGTTTTAATTAGAGATGCATTTTACTGAACTAACATTATTAATGATACTTCAAAACTCTAAATTTGACTAGTACTATTTTATTTAGTTATTTAATACTAAGGATAGTACAAAGAAAATAATACAATTTTCTTAATTTGTTAAAATGGAGAAATAAAAAGAGACCTTTTTGGGTATAACTGCCAAGTAAAATAAAATCGAAGGAGTATATAACAAATCACATAAAATCCTAAGATAAATACGCAAGGGAGTGTTACAGTGACAATTAAAGTTCAAACTGTCACAGGTGTTCTTAATCAATGTACATTGTCATTAATGTACCTTTTTCTTAATAATTGTAAAGTTAAACATCGATTCTTGTGATACACAATTATACTTTAGTTAACTTCAAATTAAATCTTCAAAATTCATGAAAATCACTAACATAAACATATTTAGAATTTACTCCTTACCGACAAAGCGGATGTCAACTTATCATGTAAAATTCTCTAAACTAAAACAGTCTTGATAACTATATATTTGATCATATAATTTTAGTGAATCATATCATGTGGGAAGAAAAAAATGGTTAAAATGAATATATATTTTTTATTTTAATGTGTCTTTCTTTTTTCGTCAACTTTTTCAGTTTAACTTTGTTCATCACATATTTAAGAGCACAAGATTTAAATAAATTTTGCTGTATTATATGTATATCTTTATTTAAAATCAATGGATTCAAAAATCTTCTTTACTTTCTTAAAATTCGTGTCAAATCTTAATCAGACAAACAAATTAAAACATATGAAAATTAAAGCATTTTCATATTAAAAGAAAGAAACAACTTTTCATCTCAATTTTTTTTTTAAGAAATATATTAACAACTTTACATCTTAAAAAAAATAGAAGAATAGATCTCCTATTGATTGATTTGAAAATAATAAATTACAATTATTGGGTCTCAATTAGTTTCATCAAGCATTAACTGCTCACATGTTGATGCTTTGTACCTGTTCATGTGATCTTGATTCAAGTCTTAATGTTAGTCTCGAGCGTAAGGAGATGCGTTGAAAGAATAATTACGTAAATAAAAGTGTCGTCTCTTTAATAGCTTAAGCACCAATAAGGACAAATAAATAATATTAAATGGTCAAATTAATTTTATAAAGAAGCAGTTACGTGTTTAAATGAAAGTTCTAAATTTATCATAAGTTGTTGATGTATTTGGTAAATAGGCGTTTAAAAGCCATAAGTTGGGTGTGTCAACTTTAGAAAGTAAATTAGAAATTATAGAGTGTGTTACATATATACCAAAACTGTTTGTAAGTGGTCTAGAAAAGTTGTTACATGTTATGAATTTTTTTTGAAAATAGGTAATGGATGGTAAGGGACTCTAAAGACAGATCAATCAGTTATCAATGTCAAGCCACTTATCAATCATAGGGGATAAGTGACTTAAGAATAAACCAATGTGAACTGAGAAGAAGCTCAGGAAGCAAGTACATATTCATTCTTTTCATTGTACATTACATAGTACAGTAGAAGTATTTTGAGTTGTTAGATAGATACATTTATTGGTGGTGATGAGACTCGAATCCAGAACCTCGATTTGATGTGGTACCATATTGAATTATGTGACCGTCTCATATTACAAAATCTTACTAGAACTGCTTCTTTTTTAACAATACTGTTACTGTAAAGAAAAGAAGAATAGGACGAATTGGATAAAGATACCAGTCTAAGCTATTAGAGAAAGGAAATATCTAATTCTTATACTAGGTTTGCAACATGTTAGACAAGTATTAGCAATATGTACAATCAGGCTTGTGTATACAACTTAGATTTACATGCCACTAAGTAATTACAACAACATACCCAGTGTAATCCCGCAAGTGGGGTCTGAGGAGGATATGATGTGTGAACCAAATGCAACCATGCAAAATTAAAAGTTTATTCATGTGGTGGTACTCTTATTGCCAAGCTTAACTCACCTATACAACTATACCTATGTATCCTTTGAAAGTTATAACATTAGGATATTTCTAGGTATACGATTTTTGTTTGTTCTTTTTTCCTTGATTATACTTTCTCTCCCTTCTGCTACACATATTTTTATTACATGCCTCAACATTGATTTGCTTCTTTTAGTCTGTCATAATTGTTGGGAATAAACCCGCCACAAAAATAATTTTTGCAGTAATAAAAGCAATAAAAGTGGAACACAACAATATGGTTAATCAACAAGAATAAAAAGAGCAATAATGACACCAAGATTTTACCTGAAAACCCTCCTGAATAAGAGAAAAACACGACCCGAGAGGAGTAATTAATATCACTACAGTAAGGAATTTTACACTTGTAGGTGTGAGTAAAGACTCCAAAGACTACTAAACACTCAAAATAAATAACCCTCTTTTGATTCTCCCACCTCACTACAATATTGCCAACACTCTCTATTTTTTCTCACAAACTAATTCCCTCTGTGATGCCACACTCTTATTTTCTCTCCTTTTGTTTCGGTGTGTCTACGAATGAATAATTGACTCTCCTTAAATAGGAAAAAGAGACATAGTCTCCAAGTGTGATACATGAATTAATTTTAATCTCCTCCAAATGTCAGCAAACTTTGGCTCCAAGGAAATTAATCTTAGCCAAGTAAAATTTGCATATGGGACTTTGCCACATGGAGATGAACCCCATAATCTCCCCCTCTAGATCTATTCACTTGAATGAGGTAATGTCAATCTTCTAGTTTGAGTGCATACCGAAAAGTTCTTTGCATAGCTCGAACTTGTCTCTTGATACCACCTTGGCCAGAATATCTGAGGGATTCTCACTTATATGGATTTCTGAACCTGCATAGATCCATTTTCTATATTTTCTTGAATCCAGTGATATCTCACATCAATATTCTTTGTCCTTGGATGATACATGGTGTTTTTGCTCAAGTCTGTTGCACTTTGACTATCACAATAGACGACACTATAACACCCTAAAAATTTCTAGGTTAAGAATCGAGCGATTCTTTATTTGTTTATAAGGTTCTACCGAGTGATTCTTATTTTTTCTTAAGTGTTAAGGTCAATTCTTTAGTGTGGGAATGATTTTGGATATCAGTTAAGGTCACTAGAATCCCCTAGCACAGAGTTGAGTTGAAAACTTTCTTATCGATCGAGTTTCAATATGAAATTTTACTTGGATCAACTTCAAATGACCATATCTCTCAGAACATAACGAAAAAGGTGTCTCCTAACCTATAAAATTAAAGGTCTTTGAGTCCTCTTTCCCACGCCACTAAGTTTTCCTTATTTAAAGTTTGGAGTAAGAATTTATGCCCGTTATAGTAAGGCCCTATCAAACAGTCGAAGTTTCACAGATCGATATACGGCCAATGAAGTTTTTCACGGACTGTGGAGCCCTAAGCGGTCTTTGAAGCTTTCTTTTTAAGACACCTCGTCAATTTTTAAGTTGGGGTCATTTGGTCTTTTCCCTATGTGTTTGGTACTTAAACTACGTGTAACACCCCAGATTCAAAAGAGGTAAATTTTTTGCAGATTTAGAAAGTTGTAGGTGCCAACCGACGGTGGCCACCCACGGACCGTAGGGAGGATCCATGGTTGGAGCACCTCAACTTGACTCAGACCACAGAAACCATAGCCTGACCAACGGTCCGTCGGTCAGACCACGGACCGTGGTCCCAGGTCCGTAGGTCGAGCCTCAAATTTTTAGTCTTTGACCACCGAGCCACGGCTGACCAGGATGGACGGTAGGTCCATCCACGGTCCGTCGGTCAGGGGTCTGTAGGTCCTCGGCTGATAGTTATTTTAGGGACTTAAGGGTCTTTTCCTGTTTTGGTTAAATCAATGTGGTCTCATTTTGCCTAAGTCTAGAACACCTTTATAAGTATTTTTAACCCCCCAAATTCCCCATTCAAGTCATTCTCTCAAATCCCAAAAGAAAACCCAAACTCTCTCTCAAATATAAAGGTAGAAGAAGGAAGAGATTGAAGCTAGGGTCAATTCAAGTCTCCAATCTTCCAGCTTTTGTGGGCTTTGTGACTAAGGTATGATGGCTTTTCATCCATGGGATCCTTCTTCCCATGGAATCCCCTATAATTCCCCCAATTTGAAGAAGAATTCCCCAATTCTAGCTAGGGTTTCTTCCAATGTTGTGGGTTATGATGAATGTTGATCCAATTGAGTGTATTATGATTGTTTATGATTGAATTGATAGAATTACATGTTTTTAGGATGAAATTACATGTACCCATGCTTATTCCATGATTCTAACCTAGAATTGATAAATTGGGGGTGATGCCTTGAAAGGAAACATTATGGGTTTAGAATCTCCTTATAGGATTGATGAATTATGATTAGAATTGCTTGAGAATAAAGGATAGATGATGATCATGAGATGTAGTGCTTTGAAAGTAAAGCCTATGATATGAATTGTTGGTAATTGATGTTAGTATTGTGGAAGGGATACTTCCACATGAATTGCTTAATTATGAATGTATGAATGTGAAAGGTTTACTCACATGAATGATTCTAGGTTGAAAGGATTGCTCACCTAAAATGAATCTAGACTAAAAGACTATGTAATTGATGAGGCTAGAGGCGACTACCCTTGACCTCAATATGAGAAGGATATGAGGTGATTTCCCATACTCCTTAGAATTGAACAAGAGGCGATTCTCCACGTTCTTAATATGATCAATGGATATGGAGGCGAGTACCCATGATCCTTATGAAATGATGTGGAGGCGAGTACCCGCGTCATATGATGTGATTGTGGAGGCGAGTACCCATGATCTTAAAGTAAGGCAAGAGGCGAATACCCATTAGCCTTTATAAGTTAGGCAAAGAGGCGAATCCCTATGTCTTCAAAAGTAAGTATGAATAATGTGATTATGTTATGAAAATGAATAGCTTGGATTGTTGCTTGAGATGCCTTCCATGAAGTAAGCTTGACTAGAGGCGGATGACCCAAGTCTTGACTAAGGATAAGTAAGGTTGCTTGAGAAGTGTTCCTATCTTATTATGATGATGATTTATGTGCATCGATTATGCTTATGGTTTATATTGACTAACCATTATGTTATGTTGTTTATGCTAGCTATCATATTTAGTACATGATTGTACTAACACATACTTTGCCTACATTTCCTATCAAAATTTAGGGTCTGGCGACATTGATTCTAACACTCGTGGCTAGGTTCGTAGTTGACCATTTCTTATCAAAATTTAGGGTCCGGTGACATTGATTCTCACACTCGTGGCTAGGTTCATAGTTGATCAGGAAGTGAAGATTTGGTGAGTCCTCATTGTGTTCGAGGATGTGATCACCACTTTCTTTTATGTCTTTCATTTTATGTCTTGGACTATTGTATGGGCTGTGACCCAAGACTTTATTCGTGTTGGTCAGATGGTTTGAGACAATTGTATTAGACTTCCGCTCGTTTTATAAAGACTTTGATATTTTCGCATCATTTCTATTACTTTATGTTATGATATGCTAAGTGGCTTGTAAGCGGCCTCTCGGGGTCTTATACGCCTTGTTACATCTAGGGGTACCCCTGGATCGTGAAACTACATCGTTTTAATCTCTATTCTAAGCCTAAATCACGACGTTTTACACCTAGTTAAGGGCTTAGAAAGTGTTAATCAGTTCTTTTACATTCATTAACACTTCAAGTCATTAGAGCAAGGTTCTAAGAGGAGAAAATCTAGGGTTTCGAGTGTTCTTCAAGTTTCTTCGATTTCTTCAAGAACTTCATTCTTCCAAGTATGTAAGACTATCATAGTGTTGGACTAGTTCATCCTCACGCCCTACATCTACTTTCAAATCAGTAAAAGAGTAATCTAGGGTTTTATCCTTAGATTTGAGTATTTTTTTAGATGAGTTGATATTGAGTTCTAAGTCGTTGAGTGACTGATTATTGAATTCTATTTCCTGATTATTGAGTTGCTATGTCTTGCATTGAGATTCTTTAGTTGATTGTTCATTTCTATTTTCAGCATGAACCCTATTTTTGAGTATTCATTGAGTTCTTCTTGAGAATCTTTTAAACAAAATAGAATTGTTTAAACTGAGTTCTGAGAAAGTAAAGAGGGGTTTGAGAAAGTGCTTAACCAAGATTTAAGCAAGACTTTAAGGGAATTAAGTATTTCCTAAATGTTTCATTTAAATGTGAAAAAAGAGAATATTTTTTTTGAGAAAAGTTAAAAGAGTTTTCAGAAAGATTGATTACAGAACAGTTACCTCTTAAAGAGACCCATTTTGAGTAATTATCTCAACCCAAAATGTATTTTTACATTGAGCAAAGAGAAACCTTATTTTCTAAATGACCAATGAGTTTCAGAGATATTTCAGAGCAGTTACCTCTTTTAAGAGGATAGTTTGAGCAATTATCTCAAACCAGAGAAAGAGTATGTTTTATACATTTGAGCAAGAGTACATATAATTGTGAATAGTATTGAGCACCGATATGGGGGAATGTTCAGACAACTCACAACCTCCATAAACCATGTCTTGCAAACATGGGTACATGATCATACTTTTTAGATGAGTCCTTATTGCTTAGTGGATCCACTTAGTTGAGAGGTTCTATATCCCGACACGATAAAGACAGTTCTAGTATTATGGACAAGACACTGTATTATCACGTAGCTCATAGTGATGGTTGTCAGTTAGAGAATCTCCCAATAGAGCTAGAGTGTATTTTTATATATCACTTATTATGTTGAGTTCATAGATGAGTAATTATTTTGTAAAGATTTAAATGATTTAACTTCTTTATTTCTTTACATTCAACTAGCGTATAGTTTTTATCTATTGCAGTCCTTTCATTCAGTTATTTTACTTTGGCTATATTACATACTCATACATTCAAATATATTGATGTAATTTGACATGCATCTTTTTATGATGCAGATATAGGTGTTCATGATCATCAATAGGCACTTCGTTCAGATCACTCTACACTTCAGCTAGCTTTTGGTGAGCCTCATTTTATTCTGGAGGACTTCACATTTACTTCCTAGTTAGTAGTTTTGATATGTCGTGGGTCTTGTCCCGACATCCTTCCTTAATGGTAGAGGATTCATAGATAGACAGCGTCAAGGTGTCTCTCAGTATTTACTTTTTTTTTAGTTGAATATTTGATTTTAACGGATTTAATTCTGTTTTAACCCTATTATTTCTTGAGTTAGTTTTCCGATTGTAGTCAGTCTGGATGAGGGCTCGCTTGGGGACCAGCAATGGTTCTCGGGTGCCAGCCACGTCCAAGATGTAGGCTCGGGGCGTAACAAATATTGTATTAGAGCATAGAGTTCAAGTGTCCTAGTGTGTCTATGAAGCTGTGTCAATAGGATCTTATTTATGGTTGTGAGGTCCCACCTCTATAAATAAGGGACAACAAAAATTTAAGAAAATTTTCCATTCTTTCATACTCTAATTCGTGTAATAGAATTTTGTCATAAGGAACTTATTCAAACTCGTGCGTTTCTCAGATCCATTCGACTACCCCTCATACTCAAGGTATTTGAGAAGCAAAGTGCCGATCCTTTTCAATGAGTTACTCTCAACAAAGTCTTGAGAAAATCATGAGACTTCAGAGGGGCTTGAGAGAAGCCCGTGAGTGAGCTTAATTGTTTGGATTCGAAAGAATGCACTCTTATTCATATGAATCGTGCGTTTGAGCGAAAAGATAGATGTACTTGCAGACTCTTTCTCCATTCCCTGTTTCAGGAGATACCCTTTAATAGGGGAGTGTGGTTTAGAATGCTTAGGTAGTATTTCCCATGAAAGCTAGTTTGATGTGAGATATTATGAGCCAGTAGTAGTATAAGTGCGTAGAGTTAGATGAATGCATGCAGAGGTATAGTAATCTAATAAATGGAGATAGTGATGAGGTAAATTATGTTGTTGCAAGTGATGCACCCAGTAAGTTATTAATGAGGGTTTTTCTTATTGGTAGACTAAGAAGTTTTGAGTTTTTGTATATTTCATGATAGATGATAGAGTAATTGTTACTAGTCATGATGAGTTAGAGTATACTTTAACCAGAAGGGAGTTTATGGCGATGTGACATCATGTTAGTGAAGACCAAGTATAGGTGTTGAATAAAAGAGCAGGGTAGTCATATGGTGATAGATCTAAGCTAGGCTTATGATTTTTAAGGGAGAGCCCCATGATATTCAGAGGGTTAAAGAACTAATTAGGCAATGATATATAGTGAATGAGTAAATAATACTTATGTTGTGAAATGGAATGTGACGGTAAACTGTAAGTATGTAGACTGAGATATAAAAATTGACTACTTTTCATGAGGTCTTAGTGAGCTAATGTTTCTTAATTGTAACTACTAGTCGTAAGTTAGTATAGTATGTGAGAAATTATATTGATACTCGTGTTTAGTAAAAGACACTAAGTTTGAATTTGAGATGAGTGTCGTGATAAAAAGGATAGCAACATGAGGGTGATGATGTTAGTTTTAAGATCCGATCTAGTAGATTTGACATAGAGTAGGTGAGGAATTAAGGTGTTAGTTGCAATGAATGGGAATGGTTCAAGTGTGATGTTATTACCCTTAGATGAGAGAAATGAAGTATAACTAAGTCATTAGATTAGCAAGAGCATTAAGCGGTGTGCCCGAGATCATATGTAGCCAGATGAGATTCCAATTAAGTTTATGATTATTCATGTGTGCCTAGATAGTATATTTGAGTTGTCAGTATGGAATAGACTGATGTAAGCATTATTTTACCCTTAAGAGTTACATTAAGCATCTTTATAAGTGATGCATCAATGGTCGAATGTGTTGTAGTAGCGTAGCCATCTGAGTCTCCAACCTTTGAAATCTGGCCAAGGGCAAAGTGAAGATACCTGAAACAGTGGGAGCACGAGGTGGATTACCAATCGCGGCATATGTAGATGGATCAGCAGTCCCAGTAGCTTCTGTATTAGAGGCTGGAATGTCACCCTCTCCGGGCTACTCATTTCCAAGAAGAGCCTTTGAGCTAAGTTTTGAGCAATTATCTCAAACCACAGAAAGAAGTTATGTTTTAAACATAAGAGCTAGTATTATATTTTGGGAGTATTATTGAGCACCGATATGGGGTAGAGTTCAGACAACTCTCAACCCCCATAAACCATGTAGCCATCATGGGTAGAAAAAGGGTCATACTTTTTAGATGATTCCTTAGTGCTTTTTAGCATTGACTAGTGGATCCACTTAGTAATCAGGTTCTATACCCTCGGCAAGGTATAGGACGGCCCTGGCAGCGTGAGGCAAAACACTGTATCATCACAATAGCTCTTAAGTGATGGTTGTCAGTTAGAGAAACTCCCACAGTAGTATTTTGTATTCTTATATACACAGAAGTAAATTGTATTTTTATATAAATTCCAGTGTTTATATTGTATCTTTGCATACATACAGAGTTACTATTGTATTTCTATATACACCGAGTTGTTATCCATGTTTTAAAAACTTTTCTCTATACTGCATTCATATTATTGATTTATATTGAAATGAGTTAAGTTGAGTTGAGTTGAGCCCATGTATGTTCTTTCAATTCCTTTCAAGCTTATGTCTTGTTTTAATATTCCCCTGGCATGCTCGTTAATTAATTGTACTGATGCCATTTGTCCTGTATCGTTGTTATGATGCAAATACAGGTAACCAGGATCAGCATCTAGCGCTTCGTTGATCCAGTTGAGCATTCAGAGTCTTGTGGTGAGCCTCCTTGCTTTCCGGAGGATCCCTATTTACATTGCTTTAGTAGTTTTTAGTTGTTAGGATGATCGGGGGTCTTGTCCCGACATCCATCCCAGATTTAGAGGCTTCATATATAGACAGTTAGTTAGTTCATTTGTCACTACCTTGTTATTGGCTTATGTTGAATCTTGAGTTGCCACTTTGGCTAAGTTGAATGTTATTTAATACATTCTAAGTTATCTATTGAGCAGTTCAATTTACTTTTTAAAGTATCCTATCATGAGTAAGTCTTCCGCTGAGTAGTAAGTCAGACCAAGGGTTCACTTAGGGCCAGCAATGGTTCTCGAGTGACAGTCCCACCTGGGGTGTAGGCTCAGGGCGTGACAAATTTGGTATCAGAATACAGAGTTCAAGAGTCCTAGGGAGTCGATGAAGCCGTGTCTGTAGAGTCCTAGTTATCGGTGTGAAGTGCGCCACATCTATAATTAGGAGGCTACAAAATTTTAGGAACTATGTCACTTCTTTCATACTCATTTCATGCGATAGAGTGTATCTCTATAAAAGTCTCTTTCTAATTCGTGCTTGCGCGCGCCGTTCAGATTATGCCTCCACGAAGAGTTGTCCGAGGTCGTCCGGCTAGAAGGAATGTTGAGGAACAAGGGGTACCTAATGCACCAAAAATGTAACCCCAAGGAGAGATCACCAATGCTGAGTTCCATGAGGCTATCCGAATGTTAAGTTAAGTAGTGACCAATCAAGTTGGACAACAGAGAGGAGTTCGAAAGGATGAAGCTGATACTTTGAGGGTCCGTGAGTTCCTAAGGATGAATCCTCCAAGCTTCATAGGTTGAAGTGTCACTAAGGACCCGGAGAACTTTGTTGAGGAGCTTCAGAAGGTTTTTGAGATCATGCATGTTGCCGATGCTGAGGGAGTGGAACTAGCTGCATATCAACTGAAGAGTGTTGCTAGAATGTGGTTCGACCAATGGAAAAAGAATAGAGGTGAGGGTGCACCAATCATGAGTTGGGCTGTGTTTGAGAGTCCTTTCATGTGGCGTTTCTTTCCCTGTGAGCTAAGAGAAGCAAAGTTACGAGAATTCCTTACTCTTAAGAAGGAATCTATGAGTGTTCATGAGTACAGTCTGAAGTTCACACAACTTTCCCGCTATGCTCCGGAGATGGTTGCTGACATGAGGAGCAGGATGAGTTTATTCGTTGCTGGGTTGTCACGTCTGTCAAGTAAGGAAGGCAAGGCAGCTATGCTGATAGGGGATATGGACATAGCAAGGCTAATGATCTATGTGCAACAGGTTGAGGAGGACAAGTTTAGGGATAGAGAAGAGTTTAAGAATAAGAGGGCTAAGATAGCAGGGAACGAATCCGAACAACAAAAGAGTAATGCGAACCGGTCTTCCTTCCAACAGAAACAAAAGAGACCTACTCCATCATCTGCTAATGCACCTGCACCAAGAAACAGAGGTGAGTTCCAAAATCAAAATTCCTAGAATTTCAGAGCTAGACCTACACATTCTCAAGGTAGTATGGCACAAGGGGGTACTAAGACTCCTGCATGTACTAAGTGTGGTAGGAGACATTTAGGGGTGTGTCGTGATGGTTCCACTGGTTGTTTCAAGTGTCGTCAGAGCGTTCATTTTATGAGAAAGTGTCCTAAGAATAGGAAGGGTAATGGTAATGTACTATGTCTGAAAAGCCTCTAACTAAGTTGAGTTGCTGGGACATGCCCCCCAGCTAGCTGTAAGCTGAAAACTGAATATAAAGACTAAAATGATAAGCATGTCTATTATCCTCGAAGTATGAGGACTCACCAAAGAAGCTGTTGAATGCGGCCCAAGAATCAATCTAAGAATGATCTGGATGCTGAGTACCTGAACCTACATCATGAAAGAATATAGCACAGTGTATGCGTTAGTACTTTGAATGTACTGAACATGCAAGATATAGATACTAAGTTGAACAAACATATATAAGCTGAAATAAGGCATAACTGAGTCATACTGCAAACTGAGCAAGAATGTAACTACTGAAAAGATAACTGGCTAAACTAAATGCAATGACAGAGTACTATCATGAACATGACATGCTAAACTGAATATTGAATTATATACTGAAAACCTAGTCAAATGCAATAAGAGTCTGACTATGGAAGCTACTATTAACCGACATAAAAACACGTGAGCTAAACGTGGAGTACGAATTATAAGCCCCATCGAGAGGACCCAATATACCTCGTCATGGGTATAAAAGCATGACTGGCGTGATCACTAAATCTGATGCCCAACAGAGGGGACTTATAATCCTATGGGGACACGTAGTTCTGGGACTATGAGAGTACGCTGAACCCTAGTCCAACTCGGTGCTAAGTCTACTCCCAACTGAGTATGTATATGACTGAAATGTGACTGAAATACTGAATAGCTCAAAATACTGACATGCAATCTGAGAATGCAACATTTATATACTGATAATGTGACATTAGAAATCTGGAGCATGATTATCTGTTTAACTGACCTAGCAAGTGTAATTCATGAACTAAGAGAATCTACACAAACTAGGGTTCTGAGTTTCATATAAGGAATTCAACAAACTTTCCAAGAAACATGATATTTAGATTATGGATACTATAGCAACTGAAATCATAATTATTCTCCAAGATTTTACAAACCCTAGGTCTAAAAAAAATATGTAGAATCAAGGAACTGACTGAATTTTAGGGACCTAGTGGATGAAAGGAACCCACTAGTGAAATCCCACATACCTGGTGATGAAATCTACGGAGAAATCTTTCGATTTCAGGGCTAAAACTTGAAGAAAACCATCTGCCTGTTCTTGAGAGGGTTGGTCGACTTTCTTCTCTTTTCTTTAAATTTTGATGATTTCTTGTGAATAAAGGTTTTGGTTAGGTTCTTACTAGATTATTAGGCTTAAACTGAGCAAAATGACGTAGTTTAGGTATTAAACGACGTAGTTTACATCCCCAATGCATTGGGGATAAGACCAAAATGACCCTGACTTAAAAACTGACGGAGGCCAACCACAAAGCCACTCATGGACCGTGAACAGGACCACGACCCATCAAGTAGGTTGTGGTTGCTGGCCAGAGCTTACTGGTTCTTGGTACCCAGACTACGGTCCACTTCACAGACCGTGTACAGGACCACAGACCCTGAAGGCCACAGTGGTTCTTCATTTGTGGCTAGGGGTCTGCTGGCTGATGAGTGCAAGATTTGGACTCATTTAGGGCTGTGTTTTGATAGATTTAGTGTCGTCAAATGCCTAATTTATGCTATAAACTGATGTTTATGCCTTGATTTTCAGGTATATGGATTGAGGAGCAAAGCAAGGACACTAACAGGCAAAAATGAATAAAACAATCTGAATAAATGAAGAAGGGCAAGCCTGAAGATCGCCAAGAGCACTCGGCGTGTTGCCGAGTGGCTAATCTCACAGCCTAAAGTTCTAGTCTGCCAAGCCCTGAAGGAAGAAACTAAGTCGTTGATGTAAAGGAGCAGTCAGCGAATCGCTGAGTCGTTCCGTGAAGAAAAGATAGATCGCCCAAAGTTACAGACCTCGAGGATGCTGAATGCTAAGGCGACAGGGCGATGGAAGAGGTCAAAAGGCGGCTCGCCGAGTGGTTCGGCGAGCCTGACTTACTTCACCGAGTGGCTTTTTGTGGCGTATTTTCTGCGACTATAAATTACATTTTGAACATTAATTTAGTATCGAATTTTTAATCATCTTAGTGTAGAACAATTTACTCTGAAGTTTCTAAGTAGACTTGAAGGATTTGAGACTCAACTTGGAGATTTTGCAAGTGGGTTTCAAATTTTCTTTTAATTGGAGTATTGTAAATCTTGAATTCCTCTTACCCAGTTGATGGCTAATCAATTCGGTAACAGTTTTTATCTTTTTATGATGTTCGGCTAAAACCTCAACTCTCGGGGTGTGATCATGTGATTATGGGTTGAATTAGTGTGTGGGTATTGTTAATTACTAGTTTAAATAATATTTTGAAGTGGGTGTAATCATTAATTATGGTTTAATTTATGAATTGTAGTAGCAAAGGCAGTTCTATTTTAGAATTTTTGGCTTGCTCGAGAGAGAGGTTTTAGAACTAAAATTATTGATTAATGATTCGTATGTATTGGGTTGACTTGGGTTCATCTCGAGAGAGTGAATCCTAAACCCACTCCTACACATCTTGCTCGAGAGAGAAGATGTATTAAGGTTTTGGGCTGTTCTTAATTGCTATGCTTGTTGATCTTCGAGAGAAATCACTTGAAGCGAAATAGTTGTTCGAGAGAAAGCTATATCAATTATAGTCTAGCCTACCCACTGATATTTAGCTGTTTACTAGTAGTTTCAATTACCCATATATCGAAATTTGCCTATAATCTATCACATCCTGAGAATTCCTCTCCTTATTGTTATCTCATTGCTATTTCACTACTTTGTAGTTGATAATTGCATATCAAAACCCCCATCTGATAATATCTATTCATATAGCTAGTTAGATCATATTTGTACTTAATAGTCAAATTTGAACACGTACCGCTCCATGTGGGATTAAACCCCAACTCAATTGTTGGGTTTTATACTGCTTAACGATTGTTTGCACCTAGAATTGGATGAGGTGTGCTTGAAACATTAATCAAAATGGCACCGCTGCTGGGGAGTGGTGTTGTTTGAAATTCTTTTATTGAAGTTGAATTGTGATCTTTGTAGTTATAGTTGAATCTACTTATTTTTGTTTTTGGTTTTGTGTTGTTTGTTTAAAACAGAGGAGGAGATGAGCGTCAATGGAAGTAATGGTAGCCAAGTGGGCCACCAAGATGACATTGTAAATCTCAATGATGTCAATGACCCAAACCAAATGGGTGGTGTTGGTCCAATTCGTTTACATCCAGCTGAAGGAAACGTTGTTTTCCACATAACAAGCACAATGCTTCAGCACCTCCAATTGAAGGGACTATTTGGGGGGCTGGCGCATGAGGATCCATATGAGCATATCAGGAATTTTGTTGATGCTTGTGGGCCGTTCTCATTTAAGAACATATCGCAAGAATCGGTCTGTCTCAGGTTGTTCCCATTCTCTTTGATGGGTGAAACGACTAAATGGTTGGCTGAGTTACCAAGGGACTCTATCACCTCATAAGATGAGCTGACCACAACATTTCTAGTGCGATTCTTTCCCCCATCGAAGATGATGACTCTAAGGGATGAAATCCAAGGTTTCAAACGCTTGGAAGGTGAGCCAATCCATGAGACATGGCTGAGATTTAAGAAGCTGGTGCTTCAATGCCCAACTCATGGACTTCCTGATAATGTTCTGCTGCAATATTTCTATAGAAGCCTTGATACGGTAAACAAAGAAGTGGCTAACCAACTTTCTCCGGGTGGTATAATGTAACAGCCCTATGCAATATCTTACCAACTCCTTGATTGCATGTCCAAGATAAACAGAGCATGGTATACTCGAGAAGACCAAGTCTCTCTCTCACTTATCAATTGATAAAAGAGCAGATCAAAAATGATCAAGAGAGAGACCAGAACATGGCTAAAATGATGACTCAGCTGGATATCTTGGCTAAGAATGTCATGGGTGCTGGTTCGAAGAGTGTCAATCCTGTGGGTGTTGGTGGAGTGAACCCCGATTATGCAAGGTTTGAAGCGCTGTACAATGAGGAAGTGTAACACCCCGGAAATTAGTAGGTTTAACTAGAGCTTGTCGTAAGTGTTAAAGTCATAAAACCTGCTTCTCGTACTTAAAATGAAGGGTTTAGGGGTTAAACGTTAAGGAAAAATGGGCAAGGGCATATCATACATTGAACTAGATGAATGAAAAACATTGAGGTCGCCTTGAGCCACTTGGAGATGGGCAGTACCATCGCCCAGGTGACTTAGCGATTAGTCAAGTGACCCATCTTCGCCTAGTGGGCAGCCTTGCCTTGGCCTAGCTAGTGGAATATTGGGCGAGCTAGGTTGGAGCTCACCTACCCACTTGGCGCATCACCCAAATGCCCTCCCCATCGCCTTATAGGCTACCTCTATAGGGAGGCATTCTGGAAAATTTGGCGGACCAAGGGTGCACTTTGCCAGTCGCCAATTGCCCTTGGCGAGCCAAAACGGGCATGGTTCGCAATTTTAAAGTGGAGTCTTAGGAGTCTTTAGTTGTTTTCCCTAAATTTATATTACATTGTTCTACTCTTTCCCTAGTAAAGTATATAAGCTTTTTAGACTCAAAATTCCCCAAATTAAGTCATTCTCCCTAGAATCTAAAGAAAATCCAAAACCTCATCCCCTCCAAAGAAAATTCTCTCTCTAGAACTACAAGGAAGAAAAAGAGGTAAATTGAAGCTAGGGCTTGAAGTGACAAGGCTTTCTCACTCAATTTCCTTGAAGAATCATAACTAAGGTATGGTAGTCCTTCATCCATGGAGTCCCTCCAAATTCAATTTCAAAATTAGTGATTTCTTCAAAGTTAGGGTTTGACTTCAATCTTATGGGTTCTTTCCAAAAACGTTTACAATGGTTGATTTATGATGGATTATGATTGAATTGATGAATTATTGTTGATTTATGATGAAAATTCCCCAAGAACTCATGAAATCCTTAATTTTCCCCAATTATGCATTATGATGTGGGTTTGCAGATTATAGAAGTATGATATGGGATTATGCTAGTAGTAATTGTGCTAATTGAATCATGTTATTATCCATGTCTAATGTAGTAATTCTAGATGTGTTGATGATATAAGATCTATGGTCCTTGAAGGGAAATTTATGAGAAATATGCATGATTATGAGATTTATGTATATGCCTTATAAACACATTGAGAGTAGAGTGAAAGGTTATTCTCACACACACACACACTTATAAATGAAGTATGAATGAAGTTTCTATGATTATGATAATGTTGTTGTGTTGATTGAAAGGCTATTCTCAATTGTGGACTTATGAATAAAGATGACATGTGAAAGGTTTTCTCACAATATGGGGATTCCTAGGTTGAAAGGCTATTCTCACCTATTAAATCTATGAGCTATCCTATGAATGATGTTTGATTGAGTGTTGATGCATTCTTCCATAATAATGAACTCAAGTAATGAATGTTAAGTACTCCGTGGAGAATAATGTTAAGCACCGAGTGGATATTGATATAGATGGAAGCTCATACGTGAGCTGAGGCGGGGTTTCTACTAGAAATCTCTTGAGATGGATGCCCATACGTGAGTTGAGGTGGGGTATCTAGTAGTAATCTCCGTATCCCATAAACTATATGCCCTTATTGGTTAATATCTTGTGGATCCACCTAAGCTAAATGTTAATGGTTCTACCTTAGGCAAGTAGGACAACCCTTTTCGGTGTGGGTAACACCGGATTCCATGATTTTACTCACATGATCTATGTCGGTTAAGGCTTACCCCCACAATAAATGATTATGAACTATGGCTTCTCAAGAATGCACTACTTAGTGTGGGTGGGGGTATGGGACTTCATCCATACATTGCACAAGTAGGCTTTGAGAGTAGTTATGATGTGTTCGTTTTATGTTATGATAACTTATGAAATGAAGTATGCTTAATATGGATTGTTGCTATGAGTTTGATTTCCTTGATATGGCTTAATAAATGTGAGGGTTTCCTTGTATATGAGTATTAACTAAAGGTGAGATCATAGAATGGTAAGTGTGATTATGGTGACCTAAAAGTGGTACTTAGCATAGATGAGATTATGGGGTCTTTATCTATGCATTGCACAAGTATAACTTAGGGTTACTTATGAGATGGTTCTATGATGCTATGATGGTCTATATGTTGAAAATGCTTGTGACTTCTGCTTTTATACTAATGTACATGATGATTTCTCAAACTTGAGAAAGTGCGTTCTTTTCATATAAAATGTCGTTCTTAGCATATTTTAAAGCTTTTTATGCATGACTATCATACATAGTGCATTTTTGTACTAACCCATATTTTCTACATTTTTCACAAAGTGTAGGTTCCGATCCTTAAGGTGTTCTTCTTGTGGTTCAAGCTTGGATCGACTATTCTCCTAGCTTGTGCTAAGTCCTCAAGATTCGAGGACGTATGAGTCAATTGTAGTTTCTTTCTAGTTATTCCTTTCGGATTATATTGAAAGGGCTGTGAGCCTATATTTTTTATTCAAAGATTGTATTAGATGGCTATTTGAGACAAGTTAGACTTCCGCTTGCGTTTTATAAAGACTTCAATTGTATGGAAAAAGTTTTAAAAACTTCTGCACTTTTCTATTGTCTTATGTTATGATATGCTAAGGGATTGTATGAGATCCCTACGGGGTCAAGTACACCATGTTACATCTAGAGTGTACCACTGGGTCGTGACAAACTTGGTAATCAGAGCACAAGGTTTAGAATGGTTCTAGGATGTCTCATAAGCCAGATATACTAGAATCTTGTTTATAGTATGAAGCGCGCTACATTTATGAATGAGAGGCTATAAGATGCTTAGGAAACTACATTTCTTTCATTAATCTTGAGTCGTTCCTTAGAGTTTAACGTTATAAAGTTCTTCTTCTAATCGTCCTTTGTGTCTTCAGGATATGAATACACGAAGGGCTAACACTAGAAGGATAGAAGATGAGAATGTGAACCAAGGAGCTCCTCCTCAAGATAATCAAGCTCCGGTTGATCCCGTGGTTAAGAATGTGACCCATGAGGAGTTTAGGTCGGCTTTCCAAATGTTGGCCCAAGTCGTTACGGTTCAAGCCAATAGAGAAGTTGTAGCTCCGGTGAATGTGAATTCGGCTGCTTCAAGGGTTAGGGATTTTGCAAGGATGTACCCTTTCGAGTTTCATGGCTCCAAAGTGGAAGAGGATCCTCAAGAATTTGTGGATGAGGTTTACAAAATGATTGATATCATGGGTGTTACTTCAGTAGAGAAAGCGGAGTTAGCCACTTACCAATTGAAAAGTGTGGCTCATGTATGGTATAAACAATGGAAGGATGAGAGGCCAATATGAGCGGGTCCTATAGATTGGGAGATGTTCAAATCGGCATACCTTGATAGGTTCTTTCCCCTAGAGTTAAGGGAGGCTAAGATGCAAGAGTTCATTAACCTTAAGCAAGGTAGTATGAGTGTTAATGAGTATGCCTTGAAATTTACCCAATTATCCTAGTATGGTCCAACCCTAGTAGCGGATTCAAGGGCTAGGATGAACAAATTTATGATGGGAGTGTCCGACTTGGTTGGAGAAGAATGTCGTACGACAATGCTTGTTGAGAACATGAGTATCTCACGTCTTATGGTATATGCCCAACAAATTGAGGAGTCAAAGCTCAAAACAAAGAATAGGGAGGTGAAAAGAGCTAGATCCGATGAACAAGGACAACCAAGGTTCAGAAAGAGATTTTCCAACTAAAATTCCTCCAGTGATTCCCCAATGGTCAATAAGGATAGGGTGTCTAACCCTAAATCTGAAGGAGGAAATGGAGGCAATTCTTCTTATGAAAGATCTACATGTGCCAAATGTGGGAAGCAACATGTGGGTAAGTGCCTAGCCGGCACGAATGGTTGCTTTGGGTGTGGAAAGAAATGTCACAAGATGACGGATTGCCCAACACTCATGGTAAAAGGGAGAGAGGCCAAGCAAGCTTCTCTTAGTGAACCGGATCCCAATGCTCCAAAGCATGGTCGCTTCTATGCACTCCGGTCTAGAAAGGACCAAGAAGGCTCTCCGGATGAAGGCACCGGTATGTTATACTTCCCTATAGATGTAAATGTTTTATTAGATTATGAGTTTTTTAGTTATGCTTAGGATTGCTTGAAAGAAGTAGTACTTGAGAATTTAGTAGGGGCTTCCTCCCAAGGAGGAGATAGTATGCTTAAATAGAAAGGTGGTTGAGAGTCCCGATATCCTCATCTCTTTCTTCTATTCCTATTCTAGCTTGAGACAAAGAGTTCCTTGTTACTTGTTTCATGATTTGGAGTCATGTGTGGTTTATGTGTTCCCATGATCTCCTTATGTTATACATGTTCTTGAGAAATTCATGTTTAGTAAGAAAATGAGTTTTCATGATTTGTGTTTCTCATGTTGTTGTGCATCTAGTATGAATTACCTATTTGACTTCATGAGATGATTGATGAACATGCTTTAATATGCTTTTGAGAGTAATTGGATAGCTTGTTTCATGTTATTGAGTTGAGCATGCTTTGAGTTGGAGAAGGTAGTTCCTCTTATGAATGTTGAAGTTTTCATGCATAATGGGTTGTTAGGTGTAGTTCCTACTTCCTTGTTTTGCATTGAGTATGTTGAGATGGAGTTGATGTTTCCTCCTTTCAATTGTGCATTATTTTGATTTCTCATGCATGATGGGCTGCTAGTCTTGAGTCTTTAATTTCATAAGGTGCCTAGATCGTAATTCGAGGATGAATGTTCCCAAGGGGGAGCTAATGTAACACCCCAGAAATTAGAAGGCTTAACTAGAGCTTGTCGTAAGTGTTAGAGTCGTAAAACTTGCTTCTCGTACTTAAAATGAAGGGTTTAGGGGTTAAATGTCAAGGAAAAAGGGGCAAGGGCATATCATACATTGAACTAGATGAAGGAAAAACATTAAGGTCGCGTTGAGCCACTTGGCGATAGGCAGTACCATCGCCCAAGTGACTTGGCGATTAGCCAAGTGACCCATCTTCGCCTAGTGGGCAGCCTCCCCTTGGCCTAGCTACTGGAATATTGGGCGAGCTAGGTCGGGGCTCTCCGACCCACTTGGCGCATCACCCAAATGCCCTCCCCATCGCCTTATAGGCTGCCTCAATAGGGAGGCATTCTGGAAAATTTGGCGGACCAAGGGTCTACTTGGCGAGCCAAAACGGGCATGGTTGGCAGTTTTAAAGTGGAGTCTTAGGAGTCTTTCATTGTTTTCCCTAAATTGATATTACATTGTTCTACGCTTTCCCTAGTAAAGTATAAGCCTTTTAGACTCAAAATTCCCCAAATTAAGTCATTCTCCCTAGAATAAAAAGAAAACCCAAAACCTCATCCCCTCCGAAGAAAATTCTCTCTCTAGAACTACAAGGAAAAAGAAGAGGAAAATTGAAGCTAGGGCTTGAAGAGACAAGGCTTTCTCACTCAATTTTCTTGAAGAATCATAACTAAGGTGTGGTAGTCCGTCATCAATGGATAGCTTTCATCCATGGAGTCCCTCCAAATTCAATTTCAAAATTAGTGATTTCCTCAAAGTTAGGGTTTGACTTCAATCTTATGGGTTCTTTCCAAAAACGTTTTCAATGGTTGATTTATGATGGATTATGATTGAATTGATGAATTATTGTTGATTTGTGATGAAAATTCCCCAAGAAACCATGAAATCCCTAATTTTCCCAAATTATGCATTATGATATGGGTTTTATGATTATAGAAGTATGATATGGGATTATTCTTGTAGGAATTATGCTAATTGAATCATGTTATTATCCATGTCTGATGTAGTAATTCTAGATATGTTGATGAGTCAAGATCTATGGTCCTTGAAGGGCAATTTATGAGAAATATGCATGATTATGAGATTTATGTATATCCCTTATGAACACATTGAGAGTAGAGTAAAAAGTTATTCTCACACACATACTTATGAATGAAGTATGAATGAAGTTTCTATGATTATGATAATGTTGTTGTGTTGATTGAAAGGCTATTCTCAATTGTGCACTTATGAATGAAGATGACATGTTGTGAAAGGTTTTCTCAAAATATGGGGATTCCTAGGTTGAAAGGCTATTCTCACCTATTAAATCTATGAGCTATCCTATGAATGATGTTGGATTGAGTGTTGATGCATTCTTCCATAATAATGGTCTCAAGTAATGAATGTTAAGTACTCCGTGGGGAATAATTCTAAGCACCGAGTGGATATTGATAGAGATGGAAGCTCATACGTGAGTTGAGGCGGGTTTTCTAGTCGCAATCTCTTGAGATGGATGCCCATACGTGAGTTGAGGCGGGGAATCTAGTAGCAATCTCCGTATCCCATAAATTATGTTCCCTCATAGGTTAATAGCTAGTGGATCCACCTAAGATAAATGTTAATGGTTCTACCTTAGGCAAGTAGGACAACCCTTTTTGGTGTGGGTAACACCAGATTACATGATTTTGCTCACATGGTCTATGTCGGTTAAGGCTTACCCCCAAAATAAATGATTATGAACTATGGCTTCTAAAAAATGCACTACTTAGTGTGGGTGGGGGGTATGGGACTTCATCCATGCATTGCACAAGTAGGATTTGAGAGTAGTTATGGTGTGTTCCTTTTATGTTATGATAACTTATGAAATGAAGTATGCTTAATATGGATTGTTGCTATGAGTTTGATTTCCTTGATATAGCTTAATAAATGTGAGGGTTTCCCTGTATATGAGTATTAACTAAAGGTGAGATCATAGAATTGTAAGTGTGATTATGGTGACCTAAAAGTGGTACTTAGCATAGATGGATTATGGGATCTTTATCTATGCATTGCACAAGTATAACTTAGGGTTACTTATGAGATGGTTCTATGATGCTATGATGTTCTATATGTTGAAAATGCTTATGACTTCTGCTTTTATACTAATGTGCATGATGATTTCTCAAACTTGAGAAAGTGCATACTTTTCAACTAAAATGTCCTTTTTAGCATATTTTAATGGATTTTATGCATGGCTATCATACTTGGTGCATTTTTGTACTAACCCATATTTTTTATATTTTTCTCAAAGTGTAGGTTCCGGTTCTTAAGGTGATCTTCTTGTGGTTCAAGCTTTGATCGACTATTCTCTTAGCTTGTGGTGAGTCCTCAAGATTCGAGGACGTATGAGTCAATTGTAGTTTCTTTCTAGTTATTTGCTTCGGATTATGTTGAAAGGGTTGTGACCCTATATTTTTTATTCAAAGATTGTATTAGATGGCTATTTGAGACAAGTTAGACTTCCGCTTGCGTTTTATAAAGACTTCAATTGCATGGAAAAAGTTTTAAAAACTTCCGCACTTTTCTATTGTCTTATGTTATGATATGCTAAGGGCTTGTATGAGACCCCTACGGGGTCAACTACGCCATGTTACATGTAGGGTGTACCCCTGGGTCGTGACAGAAAGTGAACTTCCTAACCCCCAATTGTGCTAAATGACATACTTTGCCAAATAATGGAGCGTTTGACATCATTTTTAAGGGCAAAAGTCATCAAATGGCAAATTTTAGCCAAATCGGGGGAATCCTGAATACCCCGGAGGCATGGGTCTTATGGATCTTGTATGGATTGCATAATGTATGTGTTTGATTTTGATTTCGGGGGCTGCGGGCTTAATTTTGGAAATTGGGGTTGAAATTTTGCACGTTGGGCAGTTTGGCGAGCTGGGTCGAGCTCGCCGAACGGTTCGGTGGTTCGCCAACGTCCCTCTTGAACACCCTTAATTTCATAATTTGGCTTAGTTAGAGTCTGTACCTTTCGGCGGAAAGCCTGAGCTCGCCGAGTTCACTCGGGGACTCGCCGAATGTTTCCTTTGATCGCCCTTTCTGCGCCCCTAACCCCTAAAACACACTGTTAATTTCAGCGGGCTAGTCTGAGCTCGCCAAGTGATGTCGGCGATTCACCGAAGGGCCCTGCACATCACCGACCTGCCTTGTTTCTGATAATTTTTCAAGACAATCCTTTCAGCGAGCCCGATCTGGCTCGCCAAAGTGACTCGGCGACTCACCGATTGGTTCGGCGAGTTCATCTGCAACCTTAATTCTGCACATTTTTCTTGAAATTTTTCAAACTCTTTCTAATGTGTTTTGCAGATATGGCTAGGACCAACTTAGATGAAAGTGGTATGCCACCTCACAAATGAGCACGGGGAATCGTAATAAATGATGGAGCAGCTGCTTCCACACAAAAGGGAAAGAAAGCCCCTCCGAAGAGAGGCAAAGGAGAGGGAAAAACGCCCGTAGCTGAGAGACCGGAGCGTAACTCCGGCAGTGATGGGGATTCTTTTGACTCTCAGGTCTCACTCTCCGAGCCTAAAGATGACCAACAACTACAGACCCAGCGAGCAGAAATTCATGCAAGGGTTCAGCAAGATCGATCTAGGATCCCGGAGTCTACCCCTCCTACTGCTGATACAGTGCCAGCTACGACACTAACGGTGGTTCCAGCGCCACCAGTTCAGGGTCCTGCTCCCTGGTTACTCAATCGGTTAAAGGTCAAGGAATTGAGGACCATCCTAGAGGAGAAGCGATTGTCCACGAATGGTGTGGTGAACAGGTACCCTCTTGTGTGGGACACACTTCAGTACCACAAGTTCGACATGTTCACCAGGCCCCGTGGCCCATACATCCCCACCTAGGTCAGAGAGTTCTACACTGCATATGGTGACTTGATACACCAGGGGAAGAAGAAGGCCAGTGCCTTTAGACCGGTGGAGTCTGTGGTAGTTCGAGGTAAGACAGTGGCATGCAATAGCGATCATATAAATGTTGTACTGGACAGAGCTACATGTTTTGAGCATGAGTACCAGAGGATGACGATTTGACAGACTTTGGATGACCTAAAGGGCTGGCTAGCTCCCCTCATCTCTTACACCACCCCGAATTTGATTGAGGTCGGAGCCCCTATCTAGAAAATGGACTTGAACATAGCACCCCGGTATTGATTCGGTTTCATTAGTAGCTCGATCATTCCATCACAAAATGAGTCCATTCTCCGCCACCCAAAGGAGCCCTGTCTCGGATCTATTATAGCCAGGAAAATTCTGAACCTAGGGTTAATCATAGAGCAGGAGATGGCCATGAGGGCCAAATAGCGCCAGACATCCCTTCCGTTCCCAATGCTTATTACAGAGTTATGTAGGCGGGCTGGAGTTCCTCTTGACGAGAAGAGGGACGTTGAGGTCACACCCACATCCTCCAGCGACATCCGGCGCATAGAGGCCGAGTACACATGGGACGAGGTGGATAGGAGGAAAGCAACTCCAGTGGACACATCCCTGGAGGTTGATGTTGATTTTATACCTTCAGAGGCATCTTTTCCTACTCCGGCCTCCGGTTCTTCAGGTACATCTACTTCGACTCCTTCCCATCCTCCTAGAGCTGCTTCAGGTACGACTGCCTCAAGGCCTCCGATCACTCAGGCCAGGCTCCTCAAGATGGGGCACCTAGCCTATTCTACCGATGTGCGGGCTTCCCGGCTGGAGGCCGAGGTGCCCTGGATGATTGAGCGAGCCATCACAGCTGCACTCACACCTCCTCAGGCTACCATTGATGCTCTCACTGCGAGAGTAGTGACTTGTGAGAGAGGACAGGGGGTGACTACTGAGGTTATGACTTTGAAAGCCGAGGTTTCTGAGCTTAGGAAGGATGTGGACCATCTTAAGCCCACAGACTTCACTTCGCTATTTGGGTCAGTTGAGATCCCCGAGGATCTGAGTGCTGAGATTCCAGCCCATGCTGAGGTACCTGCGGCTACCACCAGAGATGATATTATGGAGGATGTTGCTGCTGATGAGTCTGAGGCCGAGACCGATGAGGAGCAGCTTGAGGAGCGAGATACTCTTGTATATGATGATCTGGCAGACCTAGAGGGTGCCATGATTGAGACTGCATGACAGGCTTCGTTGAGAGAGACTTCCATGCCAAGCTCTAGTGGAGCCAGTGTTTATGTTACCCCGGGCACTGATGCCCAACCCCAGAGTGTGACCCAAGGCATTGATGCCCCGACAGATGGAGAGACTGTGTAGACAAGATCATTCTTTACCTCCCTCTCTGTTGTTTTTGTGATTTTTGTGTTTTTAGTTGCATTTGAGGACAACTGCTTTTCTTTTGTGGGTGGGGTGAGGTATTTCCATACCTACCTCTTGTGATTCTGTTTTATTTGTGATTTTTTTTTATTTTGAGCTATATATGTGTTTTTATTTTTATCTTGTGGATGGTTGAGCTTGTGGCTCCTTGTTTTGAATGAAAATGGTTTTGACCTATTTTTAAATTTTGTGCCACCCCTATTGTTTGTCATTGTGGCTTGTGGTTGTTCTTGTGCAAATTTGAGTATCGATTATGATCAATACCGATGACTTAAATAGTTCTCTTAATTGAATGAAATGAATGTGCGGCTACAATGAGGCCAATGAAGTTGCATAAACAATGTGTGAACTTTTAGCATCTGGTTGTGACTAGCCGGTTATCGAATGAGCCTCTTGTGATGAACATTGCACACTAGCAAAGGTGTGGAGTCTTGTTGGATATTGGTGTCAATGCCTGGTGTGTTGAGATTACTTTGAACAATTGTGTGATGACACCTAGAATTTGCCCCGTTGGTCCGGTTGACTAAGTGATGCAAGCACTTGATATGATCTTAGGCAACGATTTTGAAGAGTGAAACAATTTGACAATATACCTCTTTTGTGGCCAACCTTGTGAGATGTGTGAACCTTGCTTGAACCCTATTGAGCCTGACCATTTTTTTGGAAGAAACTTGAACAATTATAATGCCTCTTTATCCATCTACCCATAACTTTCATGAAATGTGGTTTGTGTGAATAGCCAACTTAGGCCAAAAGCCTAAGTTGGGGTGTGGTGAAAAGAGGAGGAAAGTCAAGAAATGTGAAAAATCCCTCTTTGAGTAATGGTTTTGAAAAAGATGGAACCCCTCCATATAAAAAAAAGAGAAGAAAAGAAAAAAGAAAAAGAATGAAAAAGTTGTGAAATAAAGTGATGAAAATTGCAAAAGAAATGGGGTATCCGGCAATTCATTTGAAGTTAAATAATGGGGTGGATTATGAGCATGTTTGAATTGTTAAAGAAAAGGAGGAAAGTGATGATCATGCCACAATTCATGGAGGTAGCAGCCACTGAGCCTAAATGACCATACCTTGACACTCAGCCCCATTACAAGTCATGAAAAGACCGTTGAGATCTTGAGTGAGCTGAAACAAATATTGATTGGAAAATAAGGGCAAACCTATGGGTGAAGTCATGCATGTGTTCATCTTTGTGTATGTGAGAGTTGTATGTGATTCCGGAACTTTAAATTGCTGAGAAATAGTGTGTGAATATGGAATCATCTTTGTTGTGAGGGCATTTGAGTGCACAATTGATCCTTGCATGAGTAAATTGAGACTTGTTGTGTGCATTCATGTTGAGTCTTATGCAGAACTATTTGAGAAATCCTTTTTGAACTGATGATCTTGAGTTTTACTTGAGGACAAGCAAAAGTTTAAGTTGGGGTATTGATGAGTCCGATATTTGGACTCACTTAGGGCTTTGTTTTGATAGGATTAGTGTCCTCAAATGCCTAATTTATGCTATAAACTGATGTTAATGCCTTTCTTTTCAGGTATATGGATTGAGGACCAAAGCAAGGACACTAATAGGCAAAAAAGAACAAAACAAGCTGAAGAAATGAAGAAGGGAGAGCCTGAAGATCGCCAAGAGCACTCGGCGTGTCACCGAGTGGCTAATCTCACCGCCTAAAGTTCCAGTGTGCCAAGCAGTGAAGGAAGAAACCAAGTCCGCGACGAAAAGGAGCAGTCGGTGAATCGTCGAGTCGTTCCTCGAAGCAAAGATAGATCGCTCAAAGTTACAGACCTTGAGGATGTTGAATGCTATGGCGAAAAGGCGATGGAAGAGGTCAAAGGGTGGCTCACCGAGTGGTTCGGCGAGCCCGACTTACTTTGCTGAGTGGCCATTCGTTGCTTATTTTCGGCGACTATAAATTACATTTTGAACATTAATTTAGTATTGAATTTTTAATCCATCTTAGTGTAGAACAATTTTCTATGATGTTTCTAAGTAGACTTGAAGGTTTTGAGAATCAACTTGGAGATTTTGCAAGTGGGTTTCGAATTTTCTTCGAATTGGAGCATTGTAAATCTTGAATTCCTCTTACCCAGTTGATGGCTAATCGATTCGGTAACGGTTTTTATCTTTTTATGATGTTCGGCTAAAACCCCAACTCTTGGGGTGTGTTCATGTGATTATGGGTTGAATTAGCAGGTGGGTATTGTTAATTACTAGTTTAAATGCTATATTGAAGTGGGTTTAATCATTAATTGTTGTTTAATTTATGAATTGTAGTTACAAATGCAGTTCTATTTTAGAGTTCTTGGCTTACTCGAGAGAGAGGTTTTAGAACTAAAATTATTGATTAATGATTCGTATGTATTGGGTTGATTTGGGTTCAGCTCCAGAGAGTGAATCCTAAACCCAGTCCTACCCATCTTGCTCGAGAGAGAAGATGTATTAAGGTATTGGGCTATTCTTAATTGCTATGCTTGTTGATGTTCGAGAGTAATCACTTGAAGCGGAATAGTTGTTTGAGAGAAAGCTATTTCAATTATAGTCTAGGCTACCCACTGATATTTAGTTGTTTACTAGTAGTTTAAATTACCCATATATCGAAATTTGCCTATAATCGATCACATCCCGAGA
>JAJONR010005322.1:0-31515 GCA_029582245.1 Solanum etuberosum | reverse complement strand
CATCTCCTCTGGCGAAGATTCAATTCTTTCTGGGTGAACACATACTGAAGGCTTTTATGGTCTGTGAACACATCTACGTGAACACCATACAAGTAATGTCTCCAAATCTTAAGTGCAAACACCACAGCTGCAAGCTCGAGGTCATGAGTCGGATAATTCTTCTCATGCACCTTAAGCTGTCTAGAAGCATAAGCTATAACCTTACCTCGCTGCATCAACACACAACCTAGGCTGACTCTGGACGCATCATAATAGATAACATAACCGTCTGAACCCTCTGGTAGAGTCAAAACCGGAGCTGTAGTCAACCTAGTTTTCAGTTCTACGAAGCCATTCTCACAATCATCTGACCACAGAAACTTAACCTTCTTCTGAGTCAACTTAGTCAATGGAGAAGTTATGGATTAAAATCCTTCCACGAACCTTCTGTAATAACCTGCTAGACCTAAGAAACTTCTGATGTCATAGGAGAGGTAGGTCTGGGACATCGTTTCACTGCTTCTATTTTCTGAGAATCCACTCGGATCCCTTTGCTGGATACTATATGCCTAAGGAAAGCAATTGATTGTAACCAAAACTCACATTTGCTAAATTTAGCAAACAACTGGCGATCTTTGAGAGTTAGTAGAACAACTCTCAAATGAGTCGCATGTTCTTCCTCATTCCTAGAGTAAATGAGGATATCATCAATAAAGACGATAACGAACAAGTCCGAATAGTGCTTGAATACCCTGTTCATTAAATCCATGAAAGCTGCAGGAGCATTGGTTAGTCCAAATCACATAACTACAAATTCATAATGACCATACCAAGTTCTGAAGGCTATTTTCGGAATGTAACTATCTCTGACTCTGAGCTGATGATAACCGGATCCGAGGTCTATCTTCGAAAAATGACTAGCAGCCTGAAGTTGGTCAAACAAGTCATCAATCCTGGGGATGGGATACTTATTCTTGATTGTGAATTTGTTCAACTGCCGATAGTCAATGCACATCCTGAGAGAACCATCTTTCTTTTTCACAAATAACACTAGTGCACCCCATGTCGAAATACTAGGTCTAATGAAGCCCTTATTTAGAAGGTCTTTCAACTGCTCTTTTAATTTCTTAAGCTCAGCTGGAGCCATTCTGTAAGAAGGAATAGAAATAGGCTGGGTCTCTGGAAGGAGATCAATTCCGAAGTCGATTTCCCTTTCGGGAGGAACTCTGAGAAGATCTTCTGGAAACACTTCTAGGAACTCATTAACTACTAGAACTGACTCAAAAGTTGGGGTTTCAGAGCTTGAATCCTTAACCCTAACTAGATGATAGAGATAACCCTTAGAGATCATCTTTCTGGCGTTAAGGTAAGAAATGAATCGACCCATAGGCGCTAAGCTACTACCCTTCTATTCTAAGATTGGTTCGTCTGGAAACTGGAAACGAACAATCCTAGTTCTACAATCGACTGAGGCATAACAGGAATGTAACCAATCCATGCCTAGAATGATATGAAAGTCTACCATTTCTAACTCTACAAGATCTGCTGAGGTGACTTTCTGGGAGACTGTGAAAAGGTAATTTCTGTCTACCCGTCTAGCTATAACTTGGTCACCGACTGGAGTAGAGACTAAGAAGGGTTCTGAGAGAATTTCTGGACTAACATTAAAGTTGACTGTTATATAAGGAGTTACAAAGGAAAGAGTAACCCCTGGATCTAACAAAGCATAAACATCTAAGTCAAAGACTCGTAACGTACCAGTGACCACATCAGGAGAATCTTCCTGATCCTGGTGAGCCTAAAGAGCATACAACCTGTTTTGGCGCTGACCGCCACCTGTACCAGATGAGTTACCCTGCTGAGTCGGGCGACTTGCTGGTACTGCTGAAGTTGTGGACTGAGCACTACCATTATTACCTCCTTGACCCTGTTTAGAAGAAGGACAATCTCTCCACCTGTGACCAGTCTGACCATACCCAAAACATCCTTTCTTTCCTGTAAGATACTCGCCTGGATGGTTCTTACCACACTTAGGACAAGTTGGGTAGGTTCTGGTACCTGAAACACTCCACTGAGACTTAGAGCCTGATGCCCTACCTTTCTGATCCTGTCGGAACCTGGAGGATGGAACACTAACTGATGAAGGTGCTGGGGCAGAAGATTTCTGCTGGAACTGAGAGCGATTTCCACCACCCGATTTCTGTTGAGAATACTCAGAGCTGCTTATCCTAGACTTTTTGTTCTCCTTAGCCTGTTCCCTAAGCTTGTCTCCGTCAACCTGTTGAGCATGAGTCATGAGCCTAGAGATGTTCATATTTTCCAGCAACATAGCATTTTTGCACTCTGTTTTCACTAAGTCTGACACTCCATACAGAAACTTGTTCATTTGAGCCCTGGAATCGTCAATCATGTGAGGAGCATACCTGGAGAGCTGGGTGAACTTGAGTCCATACTTTTGGACTGTCATGTCTCAAATTCATAAACTCCTGAGCTCTTGCCTCCCTCAACTCTCTTGGGAAGAACATGTCCAGAAAAGTCACACTAAAGCATTCCCAACTGATAGGAGCTACATCAGTACCCCTGTTCTCTTTCCATTGAGTATACCATATATGAGCTACATCCTTAAGCTGATAAGATGTCAACTCAACCCTATCATTACCAGTTACCTGCATCACTTCAAAGATCTTCTTGACCTCATCGATGAAATTTTAGGGATCCTCACCAATATGCGATCCTAAGAACTCAGGCGGATTCATCCTAACAAAATCACAAACTCTAGCTGCAGCTGACCCAACATTAGCATTTGCAGGAGCTGGAACCTGCTGGTTGTTCTGGTTAGTCACACTCTGAGCCAAAAGTTGGATAGCGTTCCGAAACTCTACATTCGAAACCTCCTGATCTGGGACTGGAGGATCTGTGTTTACGTTCCTGGCATTCGCATTCCTAGCGTAAGCTCTACGAGGAGGCATGATCTGAAACGCATGATGATGAGTTAGAGAGAGATCATACCAACACACAATAAGAATATCAAGAAAGTGAGGCTTTCCTAAAACACTTTGTAGCTTCCCCCTCATTAGATGTGGTGCACTTCACACCCATAAAAAAGACTCTACTTAGTGCGGCTTTTCAGACATCCTAGGACACGTAAACCTAATGCTCTGATTCCAAGTTTTTCATGCCCCGAGCTACCCCCATGATGCGGACACGGGACCTAGGATCACGAGTGACCCTAAGCTAACCCTGCTGGCATAACATAAGCATACTAAATAAACTGAATTAGGAAAGTACTGTACAGAAGCTAAAACATGAAATGATGGGGAATACGCATAAACTATCTGAATATAGAAAATCTGAGAGTTTAACAACATCTGAAAAGTCAAACTCAAATGCTAAAGTTGAATCTAACTATGTCTGAAATAAGCCTCTAACTGACTATAAGTGCTGGGAGATGCCCCAGCTAAATCCAGCAAAACTGAAACTAAAGACTAAAATTGAAAGAAAACATGTATGTCGTCCTCGGAGAATGAGGACTCACCACTGATACTGCTGAGCTGAAGATTGGGAACCGATCTATTCGTGATCTGGAAGTTGAGAACCTGGACCTACATCACGAGAAGATGTAGCTCAGAGTATGCGTCAGTACTTGAAAGGTACTGAACATGCATGATAGAGTAAAGCTGAAAAATATGAACATAACTGAACAAAACATATAACTGAGCAATGATATAAGATAAGCATGATACTATACTGGAAATACTGAACATGAACTAACTGAATGTAATGACCAAGTTTATAACATGCTGAGACGGAAATCTGACTGTAACTGATAACATGGTCAATGCAATAGAATCTGACTGTGAGGGAGCTACTAATAACCGACATAAAACCACATGAGCTAAATGTGGAGTCCGATGTATACTCCCCATAGAGAGGACCCAATATACCCTGCCAGAGGTATAGAGGCATGACTGGCGTGATCACTAAAATGATCCCCACAGAGGGGACTTACATCCTACGGGGAACGTAGTTCTCGGTCTATTCAGGTACGCTAAACCCTAGTCCAACTCGGTATTAAGTCTACTCCCAACTGATTATATAAATAACACATTATGACTGAATTTCTGTAATACTGGATAGCTCAAAATACTGACATGCAAAATCTGAGAATGCAACATTAATGTACTGATAATGAAACATTCGTAACTGGGGGATGTATATATGAATATAACGGACCTAGCATGTGTAATTCATGAACTAAACGAATCTACACAACTAGGGTTGTGAATTTCATGAAAGAACTGAAGCAACAACATAATAATCTGATTTGGATTATTCTAGCAGCTAAAACCCAACAATTTCTAACATTCAAGAAACCCTAGGTCTAGATAATATCAAGGGAATCAAGATTCTGACTAAATTCTAGGGACCTAATGGGCGAAAGAAACCCACTAGTGAAATCCCACATACCTAGTGATGAATTGCACGGAGAAATCCTTCGATTTCGGGGCTGGAACTGATGAAACCTTGCTGCGTTCTTGGACTAGGACTGGTTGACTCTTTCTCCTCTTTACATTATAATTTTCTAAGTTTTTGGTGAATGAATTGACTAGGGTAAGTTCTAATTAAGTTACTAGGGTTAAACTGACCAAAACTACATAGTTTGGGGTTAAACGACATAGTTTAGGGGTCCAACACATAAGTAAAAGACCAAAAGACCCCTGAGTTAACTGCTGTCGGGGCCACCGACGGTCCGTGCTGGTCACCTGTTGATGGGGTTCTGGGAGTCGGACCTGAAGGCCAAGATCCACGGACCTGGACCACGGCCCGTAGTCTGACCTACGATCCGTAGGTCCTGGGCGTGGGTCATGCCTTAGCTGAATTTTTTGGAGTTCTGGGAGTTGAAATCTGGGGTTCGACCTACGGCCCTGGACCACGGACCGTGGTCTGACCTACGATTCGTAGGAACTGGCGTGGGTCTACCCTTAGTCAAATTTCCTGGACTTTTTGGGGAGGAGTTTCAGGTGGCCATCCACGAACCCCACCTACGGTCTATGGGTCACCCTACGGTCCGTAGGTGGCACCTGCGACTTCTAGAATTCTGCATTTCTGGTAGTTCTAGCATACGGGGTGTTACATTATCTCCCCCTTGGGAACATTCATCCTCAAATGAAGACTAAACGAGCTGAATGTGGAGGGAAAGAGGTGCAAACCCTACCACAATTTCTTGGAACTTATTTCTGACTGAACTGAGTTCCAAAAACATGCAAATACACTGAAAATGCAAGTACAAACTGAAGGAACATGATACTAAGACTGAATCTGCGCATATATGATTGCAAAACTGGAGAGGAACTATTACCTCAAGCTGGAATGGAATCGGAAGGAAAGAGGTGAGGATACTTGGCCTTCATGGCTGCTTCTGCTTCCCAAGTAGCTCCCTCTACTGACTGACTCCTCCACAAAACCTTAACTGAAACGACTTCTTTATTTCTCAACCTCCTAACCAGGCGATCAAGAATCTCAACTGTTACATCCTTATAAGAGAGACTATCTTTCACACCCACACTCCCTAAAGGTACTATGGATGCTGGAGCACCCACACACTTTTTCAATAGCGAAACGTGAAAGACAGGATGCAGTGCTGCTAGTTCTACTAGCAATTCTAACTCATAAGCCACTTTACCAACTCTTTTCAAGATCTTGTAAGGGCCTACATATCTGGGACTGAGCTTCCCTTTCTTTCCAAATCTCATCACCCCCTTCATAGGTGACACTTTCAGGAAGACCCAATCATTAACTTGGAACTTGAAGATACTACTTCTCTCAAAGATACTCAACTGATGGAGTTCATGTGGAATTTATGGGCATGAACGACTCGACTCAAGGGTCTAAATAACAATATGGAACTCAGGTATACGACTCTTCTCATTCTAATACTTACTTCCTCAAAACTTAGCTCAAATTGATAGTTGATCTCAAAGGATTCACAATTGAACTCTACTCTTAACTCTTTCTTGAATTTGAATTATGAATTCAAGAGTTATGATTCATGATGTGAAGGATCTCGATGATAGTGTTGACTCATAAATACATTCTCCTCCAAATTCTTTTGGATTCATATACTAAACATACTTAGGTCGAAATCCCAATCAAGACTGTCACTCCCCGAGCTACCCCCAGGACGCGGACACGGGACCTAGGATCATGAGTGACCCCAAGCTAACCCTGCTGGCATAACATAAGCATACTAAATAAACTGAATTAGGAAAGTACTATACGGAAGCTAAAACATGAAATGATGGGGAATACCCATAAACTATCTGAATATAGAAAATCTGAGAGTTTAACAACATCTGAAAAGTCAAACTCAAATGCTAAAGCTGAATCTAAGTATGTCTGAAATAAGCCTCTAACTGACTAGAAATACTGGGACATGCCTCAGCTAAATCTAGCAAAACTGAAACTAAAGACTAAAATTGAAAGGAAACATGTCTGTCGTCCTCAGAAAATGAGGACTCACCACTGATACTGCTGAGATGAAGATCGGGAACCGATCTATGCGTGATCCTTAAGCTGAGAACCTGGACCTACATCACGAAAAGATGTAGCGCAGAGTATGCGTCAGTACTTGAAAGGTACTGAGCATGCATGATAGAGTAAAGCTGAACAATATAAACATAACTGAACAAAGCATATAACTGAGCAATGATATAAGATAAGCATGATACTATACTGGAAATACTGAACATGAACTACTGAATGCAATGACCAAGTTTCTAACATGCTGAGACTGAAATCTGACTGTAACTGATAACATGGTCAATGCAATAGAATCTGACTGTGAGCGAGCTACTAATAACCGACATAAAACCACATGAGCTAAATGTGGAGTCCGATGTATACGCCTCATCGAGAGGAGCCAGTATACCCTGCCAGAGGTATATAGGCATGACTGGCGTGATCACTAAAATGATCCCCACAGAGGGGACTTACATCCTACGGGGCACATAGTTTTGGGACTATTCGGGTACACTGAACCCTAGTCCAACTTGGTATTAAGCCTACTCCCAACTGATTATATAAATAACACATTATGACTGAATTTCTGTAATACTGGATAGCTCAAAAATCTGACATGCAAAATCTGAGAATGCAACATTAATGTACTGATAATGAAACATTCGTAACTTGGGGATGTATATATGAATATAACTGACCTAGCATGTGTAATTCATGAACTAAACAAATTTACACAACTAGGGTTCTGAATTTCATGCAAGAACTGAAGCAACAACATAATAATCTGATTTGGATCATTCTAGCAGCGAAAACCCAACAATTTCTAACATTCAAGAAACCCTAGGTCTAGATAATATCAAGGGAATCAAGATTCTGACTGAATGCTAGGGACCTAATGGGCGAAAGGAACCCACTAGTGAAATCCCACATACCTGGTGATGAATTCCACGGAGAAATCTTTCGATTTCGGGGCTGGAAATGATGAAACCTTGGTGCGTTCTTGGACTAGGGTTGGTCGACTCTTTCTCCTCTTTACGTTCTAATTTTCTAAGTTTTTGGTGAATGAATTGACTAGGGTAAGTTCTAATTAAGTTACTAGGCTTAAACTGATAAAAATTATGTATTTTAGGGGTCCAATGCATAAGGAAAAGACCAAAAGACCCCTGACTTAACTGATGTCGGGGCCACCGACGGAACTGACCGATGGTCCGTGGACTGACCCATGGTCCGTGCTGGTCAACCGTCGATGGGTTTCTAGGAGTTGAAATTTGGGGTTCGACCTGAAGCCTTGGACCACGGACCGTGGTCTGACCTATGGTCCGTAGGTCGTGGGTCTACCCTTAGCCAAATTTCCTGGACTTTTAGGGGAGGAGCTGTAGGTGGCCATCCACGGACCCCACCTAGGTGGCACCGTTGGTGGCACCTGCAACTTCTGGAATTCTGCATTTCTGGTAGTTCTAGTATACGGGGTGTTATAAAGACATACCAAAATAATCACTCATTCGCAACTCTCACCTCAAGAACTCAACAAGAACTTCTTTATCAAAGAACGAAGCACAAAACCACAAGAACTCAACAAGGTTATCAACATATTCAGTCTCATGGATAAAATTCGTGAAAGAAACTCATGATTGGCGTGTGGGCGAACAAACCCAACACCATGGAATCTTACATACCTTTTAGGATAAAATTCTTGGTGAAAGTCCCTCGAAGATCGCAAGAATCTTGATCGCCTTGAACCTTCCCTCTTTTCTCGTCTTTTCTCTTCTTTTCTCTTCTTGAACTCCTCTAAAAATCCTAAGCATGTTTTATGAATAACTAAAATTGATTCCAATCAGTTTAGACTCCTAAAACCTTACTAAAAATGCTTGAATCCGATTGGGTAAGGAAAAGACCGAAATACCCCTCATATTTTTGGGTAATTTTCCTTAATTAGACAGCCTGACTTCAAACGGGCATATCTCCCTCATACGAGTTTGAAAACTAGCAAACTCAGTGGCGTTGGGAAGAGGACCCATAGATCTTTCATTTTATATCTTATGGGTCTCCTAAGTCATCTTGTGCTAAAAGTTATGGTCATTTGAAGTTGACCCAACATTTAAAAGAACCTAGGAATGACTTGAAGGAGTTATCTTTAGTTCTTTTTGAAACTCAAGGTGCTACATCTAGTGACCTTAACACTTAAGAAAAAAATTAATTCCTTGGTGAAATCTCGCTCACTATGAAGAATGGTTCGAATCTTAGCTCAAAAAATTTCCGGGGTGTTACAGTCCACATCATTAATTGAATCATTTTTTTTAAAAAGGAAAAAGGTTCAAACATGTCATCGAATTTTAAGAAAAGGTTCATCTATGCCATACGTCAAAAGTTTGGCTCATCTATGCCATTTCAGTTAACAAATAATGGCATGGATAGGCCTTTTCTCAAACAGAAATGGAATAGATGAACCAAACATTTAACAGATGACATAAATAAGTCTTTTCTCAAAGTTTGATGGCATATTTGAGCCTTTAATGAGTAACTTATAGCCTTTTATAATCTCATAAATTCTAATCATAATATGTACAATAGTTGACGAATTTTGTGATTCAATCCCTCAACAAAAATGTGGTTTACGTTACATTAAGAATTACTTAACCTTAAAATTGATTCCCAATTTTATGTCCCAAGAAGAAAATGTTCTCTGGGTTGAAAGCTTCTCTATCGATGAAGTTTTTAGAATGAGATAAACATGACTAGATTTCAAACAAGTATATCTCCTAAAATATAAAAAGTTATGTGTGCCAAAACATATCAAATTAAATATATTTTATTCTAGTTTTCAAAGCAATAAATTATTCTTCAATTGGATATTTTTACACAAAGTTATGCCCATTTTACTAGAGACTGTCTTGTTGCGCTATAACGACCTGTTTCCATCGTTATGGAAAAGCCAATGGGGATATAATTTGGGCCAGAAAACTTCTGAGTAGTAACTTAGAAATTTATCACCTAGGCCAGACTTGGACAAAATCTGAGTCAGGTGAGGTCTAGGGTAATTCGGTAATGGATGGGGGACTTAATTATGAGTTTGATCATGTGAGTGGATAGCCAAGACGTTAAGGAGCCTGTGTGGCTTTAAGAAATTGAATTTGAGGGAGTAGAACTCCCGAAACTGATCTTGGCATGAAGGGGTAGTTTTAGAACGTTAAGGTTTGAAGGTGTGTTGCGAAATGGGAGCTTGGAACTCAAATTCCAAGTTTTTGTCTCCGTGCAAGCCACCAGGCGGGGTTAATTCCGCCAGGGCGAGGCCGTTGTGGCGGGATGGGGCTCACCGTGGCGGAATAGTCACGACTTAAATCAGAGAAAAATCTCCAAAATGTTATTTTCTACAAAACTTCATTCTTAAGAGCTATGGGACGACCCAGGGCAGTTTCTTCTCAGATTTTCATGAATTCTAGCGCTAAAGGTAAGATAATTACTCCTCTAATCCGTATTTCGATTCTTAGAACTTAGAATCTTGGGTAATTATCATTGGGGAATGGTTTTGGCCTGAAGTTAATGGTGGGAAAAGCCCTAGTTGAGCATTAGGATCTTGAATTGATATTTCTGTTATAATTTGGGTAAATTAGGCCTTGTTTATTGAACCTTACATTACTTAACGTTTTTAGACCAAGAACAAGCTGAAAGAATCCGGAAATGGGAGGCTCAAGTGTCTTAGGAGGATTCAGGCTTGGTTTCGAGGTAGGTGATGGTTCAACTTCTTGTTGTGTGACATATTCCTGTTAATTACTTCATTGTATGCATACATGTATGTGAATAGGAAAATGTGAATTGAACCAAATGAAATGATTATGTGTGAACAATTACATGCCATGACTGTTGGTTGACTGTGTGACTATGTGTACTGTCTATTATGGTGTGATTGTGACTGTGGTTGTACTGACTGGACTGGGTGTCACGTTCCGAAACATATATTGGATCGGGTTTCACGTTCTGACACATATATTGGACCAGGTGTCACGTTTCGACACATGTATATTGGATCGGGTGTCACGTTCCGACACACTAACAGTTTTAGTGTGGGTTCCATGAGAGGACCACTTGTGATTATTACATTCATATTTATCTGTCATTGATATTGGAAAATTGTATGTTGCTCCTAAAATTGTAAGTGAATTGTGCGTTCTGTATATGTGTGTTTACTGTGTTGTAATTACTTGATTAAGTTTCGCTTACTGGAGTAGCCGCGTTATCCTACCAGTACACTGTGGTTTGTGTACTGATACTACACTTGCTCGTTCTTTGTTGAGTACAGGGCATCTTCAGGTGACTACTGATAGACCTCAGCTAGGGGATCATTGACCGAGACCGGATTCGAGGGTGAGCCAGTTCTTTCAGTCTATCATGGATCTTTCATTTGTTTAGTCCATTCTTTCGGAATCAGACTACATAGTTAGACTTCTGCTTATGTTTAGTTTCGGGGTTGTACCCTTTTTTCTTAGACTTGTTGATTAGTGGAGTTTTGGTACAATGACTTTCAAGTTCTAGGGGTTTAATTTTCGCAAGAGTTATGTTAGTTGTTTTATTTAAACCTTCAGAGTTTATGGGAACTCCATATTAATTCGTCATTTAAACCGGCTTCCGTATCTTTAAATGTTTTACTTTCTTTTAGTTGCTTAGTTGTGTTGTAGTAGTGGTTCTCCCACCGGAAGGTTAGTATGGAAGCCAATCACGGCAGTCTGGGTCGTGATAAAGTTGGTATCAGAGCCCTAGGTTTGTTGATTTCGTTGTACCAAAATGAGTCTAGTAGAGTATTGCGGAACGGTACAGAGACATTTGTACTTTTCTTCGAGAGGCTACAGGACTTTAGGAAATCTCTTTGTTTCTTCTCCTTTCGTGCTATGACTTGATTCCAATTGGTATCTGGTGATCCAAATTGGTATCTAATCTCCTTCACTCTTTAGTTTGCAGATGGTTAACATGTGATACAACGTCGTCAGGCCCGCAACTCCTGTCAATGAGCCAGCGGAGGAGCCCGCAGTAAGAGGCTGCGGTCGAGGCAGGGGCAGAGGAAGAGAAAGGGGCAGAGGCTAAGGAAGGGTAGCACCCGCCAGGAGTGGAGCCCCAGTTTAAAATGTCCCAGGGAAGAGGCCTCTCCTGCACCCCAAGAAGAGGTAGAAGAGAATGTAGAGATCAAAGACGAGGAGGATGTTGGACCAGAGGAGAATGCACAGGCTGAGACTACAGGTCTTCCTCCCTTAGACCCAGTGTTAGCTCAGCAGATCATGACTTTTCTGAAAGGGTTGGTCGGCCCTGGAGTCCTTTCCACAGTGCAAGCGGCTCAACCTCCAGTCAACCGCCCCATTGCTGCTACTGTTCCCAAGGTGGGTGGAGCATTACGCAGTGATGCCTTTTTCCGTCTTCTATTGGGTCCTGTGATGACCGGTACTGAGCATGAGATATTGACTAACTTTCTGAAGCTAAAGTCGCTGGTGTTCCTTGGTTCTGCGAGTGAGGATGCCTATGAGTTCATTTTGGATTGCTATGAGAGGCTTCAGAAGTTAGGAATTGTACACCAGCATGGAGTAGAGTTCGTGACTATCCAGCTTCAAGGTGAGGCTAACCAGTGGTGAAGGGCCTATGTGGAATGCAGATCCCCAGTCTTGCCCCCACTCACTTGGACGCAGTTCCATGCTTTGTTTTTAGAGAAGTATGTGCCCCGAAATTTGAGGGATCGCAAGAAGGATGAGTTTATAGCCTTGGAGCAGGGTGGTATGACTGTAGGTGCTTATGAGGCTAAATTTCATGCCTTGTCCAGATATGCTACACAGTTGGTGACTACAAAGAAGGAGAGTATTCATCTATTCGTCAAGGGATTGAACCCCAAATTACAGGTATTGTCTGTTCACATGACCTCTGCTGGTAAAAGTTCTAATAAGCCCAAGAACACAGGTAACTTTCATGGTTCCTACTCCAGAGGTTCAGGTAGGCCGGCACTTGCAGCCCGACCAATTCAGTCAGACATGCCCGCTTCTACAGATGGTTACTCAGGAACTCCACAGCAAAATCATATTCAGGATAGCCAGGGAGCCGCACCTTCGTCTGGCAGCATGCCGTCTTTTGACTGCAGTTGTTACAATTGTGGGCAACCTGGACATATGAGGAGAGATTGTCCCCATCCGCGCATGTCTGACCCAGTGCAGCAGCAGACCAGATCAGTGGTACCAGCGGGCAGCGGTAGTAATGGAAGAGGACGTCCACAAGGTGGGCGAGGAGGAAATCAGCGAAGCCGTGGAGGCCGTGGAAATGGTAATGCAGGTAGATGAGTAGTGCAACCAGGCAAGGAGGTTGCCCGTCAAGATGACAGGGCTCAGTTTTATGCCTTTCCGGCCAAGACCGAGGCTGAGGCGTCTGATGCAGTGATCACATGTACTATTTTTGTCTGTGACCGATGGCTACTATTTTGTTTGATCCGGGTCCTACTTATTCATATGTGTCAGTTCAATTTGCCTTGGGATTTGATGCGGTTTGTGATGTGCTTGATGCCCCTATCTATGTTTCTACCCCAGTTGGAGAGTCTGTCATAGTCACCCATGTATATCGTGCTTGTCCTGTCCTGTTCATGGTTTTCAGACTTGGGCTGATTTGGTTATTCTGGATATGACTGACTTTGATATAATCTTAGGCATGACTTGGTTGTCCCCCTATTATGTTGTGCTTAATTGTAATACTAAGTCGGTAACTCTAGAGATCCCGGATAGGGAAAGGTTAGAGTGGGAAGGGGTGTACAAGCCTAAGCCAGCTAAGGTCATATCTTTCGTTCAGGCTAGGAAACTAGTGGGGCAGGGGTGTTTGGCATATTTGGCTCATATTCGGGATGTTGATGTCGAGTCTCCCTCTATTAAGTATATTCCTGTATTATATGAATTCAAGGAGGTGTTTCCAACCGATTTGCCTGGTATGCCTCCGGATAGGGATATAGATTTCTGCATTGACTTGGAGCCCAGCACTCGCCCCATCTCCATCCCTCCTTATCGCATGGCTCCGGCAGAATATAGAGAGCTTAAAGCACAAATCAAGGAGCTTCTTGATAAAGGTTTCATCCATCCTAGTGCTTCCCCGTGGGGTGCTCCTGCCTTGCCTGTTAAGGAGAAGGATGGTAGTGTGAGGATGTGCATAGACTATCGACAGTTGAATAGGGTGACCATTCGAAATAAGTATTTGTTGCCTCGGATAGATGATCTCTTTGACCAGTTGTAGGGTGCATAAGTATTCTCAAAAATTGACCTAGGTCTGGTTACCATCAGTTAAATATTAGTCCTGAGGATGTACCAAAAACGACATTCAGGACCCGATACGGGCACTATGAGTTTTTAGTGATGTCGTTTGGGTTGCCAATGCGCCTGCGGCTTTCATGAGTTTGATGAATGGTGTGTTCAAACCATTCCTGGATTCTTTTGTTATCGTCTTTATTGACGACATTTTGGTTTATTCGAAGAGTAAGGAAGAGTATGCCGACCATCTTCGTATTGTTTTGGGTGTCCTCAGGAAACAGAAGTTGTATGCCAAATTTTCGAAGTGTGAGTTCTGGTTGACTTCAATTGCCTTTTTGGGGCATGTGGTTTCAAGGGAAGGGGTAATGGTAGATCCCCAAAAGATCGAAGCAGTCGAGAATTGGGTCTGGCCTAGCTCTGTGACTGAAGTTAGGAGTTTTGTGGGGATCGCCAGCTACTATCGACGGTTTGTGAAAAATTTTGCTTCTATCGCCAAGCATTTGACAAGGCTGATCAAAAGGAGGTGCCTTCCGAGTGGACTAACAAATATGAAGAGAGCTTCCAAAAGCTCAAGACTCTTCTGACCACAGCACCTATTTTGGCATTGTCGGTGGAAGGTAAAGATTTCATTGATTATTGTGATGCTTCACATTCGGGTTTGGGTGCTGTGTTGATGCAGGATAAGAATGTCATAGCTTATGCATCGCGGCAGCTGAAGGTGCATGAGAGAAACTACCCGACGCATGATTTGGAGTTGGCAACGGTAGTGTTTTCTCTCAAGATCTAGCGGCATTACCTTTATGGTGTCAAATGTGAGGTGCTTACTGACCATCGTAGTCTACAACATGTATTCACTTAGAAGGACCTAAATATGAGACAGCGAAGGTGGATAGAGTTACTCAAGGACTATGATGTTACCATCCAATATCATCCGGATAAGGCTAACATGGTGGCAGACGCATTAAGCCGGAAGACGGTGAGTATGGATAGTCTAGCTTGATTGGGTGTGTCCAAGCGACCCTTGGCCAAGGAGATTCAAACCTTAGAGTCTAAGTTCATACAGTTGGGAATCTCAGAGAAAGGTCAGGTGTTAGCCAGCATTGAGGTTAGGCCCACATTCATTGAGGAGATCAAGGCCAAGCAGTTTGAGGATGAGAGTTTGAATGAGCTTAGAAAGAAGACAGTGTCTGGGAAGGCACAAGATACGGCTCTTGACGCGGGTGGTGTGCTCAGTTTTAAGGGAAGAATTTGTGTTCCCCGAGTGGATGACTTGATTCAGAAGATGTTGACAGAATCCCATGATTCGCGGTATTCCATTCATCCGGGTGTGACCAAGATGTACCAAGATTTGAAACGATTTTATTGGTGGCCTGGCATGAAGAAAGGCATAGCTGAGTTCGTGGCTAAGTGCCAAAACTGTCAGCAAGTAAAGTATGAGCACCAAAGGCCTGCAGGTTTGCTTTAGCGAATGCCAATTCCTGAATGGAAGTTGGAAAGGATAGCTATGGATTTTGTGGTTGGTCTTCCCAAGACCTTGAGAAAGTTTGAGTCCATTTGGGTGGTGGTTGATAGACTGACTAAGTCAACCCACTTCATTCCAGTCAGAATAGATTATAATGCTCAGCAGTTGGCTAAGGTTTATGTGTAGGAGATACTGAGGCTGCATGGGGTGCCCCTTTCCATCATCTCGGACCGTGGTACGCAGTTCACCTCCAAATTTTGGGGAAAATTGCATGAGGAGTTGGGAACTCAACTCACTTTTAGCACAGCCTTCCATCCACAGACAGAAGGGCAGTCAGAGAGGACTATTCAAGTGTTAGAGGACATGTTGAGGGCATGTGTGATTGAATTTGGAGGGCATTGGTATAAGTTCCTACCTTTTTGTGAGTTCTCCTATAATAATAGTTACCACTCTAGCATTGATATGGCACCGTTTGAGGCACTTTACGGGAGGGGATGTAGATCACCCATAGGGTGGTTTGAGGCTGGAGATGTGAAACCTTTGGGGGTTGATTTGTTGAAAGATGCTCAGGATAAGGTAAGAAGCATCCAAGCTAAGCTTCTAGCAGCTCAGAGTCGACAGAAAAAGTATGCAGACCGTAAGGTAAGGGACATAACATTTCAGGCTGGTGAGCAAGTTCTTGTAAAAGTGTCACCCATAAAGGGGGTGATGAGATTCGACAAGAAGGTCAAGCTTGGCCCTTGATACATCGGGCCATTTGAGATTCTTGATTGTGTAGGGCCAGTAGCTTATAGGTTGGCTTTACCGCCTAGCCTATCTGGAGTCCATCCAGTGTTCCATGTGTCCATGTTGAAGAAGTATCATAGGGACGGAGATTACATCATAAAGTGGGACTTAGTTTTGTTAGACAAGGACTTTCAGTATGAGGAAGAACCGGTTTCTATTCTTGATCGTGATGTCCGAAAGCTGAGGACCAAGGAGATAAAGTCCGTGAAATTTCAATAGAAGTATCGTCTGGTTGAGGAAGCTACTTGGGAAACTGAGAAGGACAAGCGAGACAAGTATCCCCAGTTAGTCGACGATTCAGGTACTACTCTACTCTTGCCTTAGCCAGTTCTCCTAGTTTATCACCCAGGGACGAGTGATGGGTAAAATGGTATCTATTGTAACGACTTGTTCCTATCGTTATGGAAAAGCCAATGGGGAAAGAATTTGGGCCAGAAAACTTCTGAGTAGTAACTTGGAAATTTCTCGCCTAAGCCAGACTTGGACGAAATTTGAGTCAGGTGAGGTCTAGGGCAATCCAGTAATGGATGGGGGATTTAATTATAAGTTTGATCACGTGAGTGGATAGCCAAGACGTTAAGGAGCCTGTACGGCTTTACGTAATCGAATTCGGGAGAGTAGAACTCCCGAAACTGATCTGGGCGTGAAGGGGTAGTTTTAGAATATCAAGGTTTCAAAGTGAGTTGCGAAATGGGAGCTTGGAACTCAAATTCTGAGTTTCTGTCTCCGTGCAAGCCGCCAGGGCGGGGCCGCTGTGGAGGGATGAGTCGCGACTTAAATCGGAGAAAAACCCTAAAAACGTTATTTTCTGCAAAACATCGTTCTTAAGAGCTAAGGGACGACCCAGGGAAGTTTCTTGTCAGATTTCCATGAATTCTAGTGCTAAAGGTAAGATAATTACTCTTCTAATCCGTATTTCGATTCTTAGAACTTAGAATCTTGGGTAATTATCGTTGGGGAAGGGTTTTGGCCTGAAGTTAATGGTGGGAAAAGCACTAGTTGAGCATTAGGATCTTGGATTTGGCCTTGGGTTGATATTTCTATAATAATTTGGGTAAATTAGGCCTTGCTTATTGATCCTTGCATTACTTAACTGTTTTAGACCAAGAATAAGCTGAAAGAATCCGGAAAGGGAAGGTTCAAGTGTCTTAGGAGGATTCAGGCTTGGTTTCGAGGTAGGTGATAGTTCAACTTCTTGTTGTGTGACATATGCCTATTTATTACTTCGTTGTATGCATACATGTATGTGAATAGGAAAATGTGAGTTGAACCAAATGAAATGATTATGTGTGAATAATTACATGCCATGAACCTGTTGGTTGAATGTGTGACTATGTGTACTGTCCATTATGGGTATGATTGTGACTGTGGTTGTGCTGACTGAACCGGATGTCACGTTCCGACACATATATTGGATCGGGTGTCATGTTCCGACACATATATTGGACAGGGTGTCACGTTTCAACACATGTATATTGGATCGGGTGTCACATTCCGACACACTAACAGTTTGGGTGTGGGTTCCATGAGTGGACCACTTGTGATTATTACATTCATATTTGTCTGTCATTGATATTGGAAAATTGTATGTTGCTCCTAAAATTGTAACTAAATTGTGCGTTCCGTATATGTGTATTTATTGTGTTGTAATTACTTGCTTATGTTCTGCTTAATAGAGTAGCCGCGTGATCCTACCAGTACACTGTGGTTTGTGTATTGATACAACACTTGCTCGTTCTTTTTTTAGTACAGGGCATCTTCAGGCGGCTACTGATAGACCTCAGCTAGGGGATCATTAACCGAGACCAGATTCGAGGGTGAGCCAGTTCTTTCACGCTGCCATGGATCCTTCATTTGTTTAGTCCATTCTTTCGGACTCAGACTACATAGTTAGACTTCTACTTATGTTTAGTTTTGGGGTTGTACCCCTTTTTCTTAGACTTGTTGTTTAGTAGAGTTTTGGTACAATGACTTTTAGGTTCTAGGGGTTGAATTTCTGCAAGAGTTACGTTAGTTGTTTTGTTTAAACCTTCGGAGTTTATGGGAACTCCATATTAATTCGTCATTTAAACCTACTTCCGTATCATTAAATTCTTTACTTTCTTTTATTTCTTAGTTGGGTTTTAGTAGTGGTTCTCCCACCGGAGGGTTAGTGTTGGTGTCAATCACGGCGGTCTGGGTCGTGACATGCGCCCAGCTGCCAACTGTGTGATAACACACTAAAGACAGTGGGTACTGCCTTGATATGCGCTAACTAAGCGCCCAAGATGTCTTCTGTGTTATAGGGCACGTCAGAAAAGTTATAATAACCCCTAAAGACGTGGTTCACCTCCCAAGTTCAAAAATTTATCCTAGAAAGAGAAGTTCTCAAGAAATTAACTCACTCCCTCCAAGGTTCATCTTTCATCCAAGATAAGATTTGACCATAAAATATTGATGATTTATTCATCTTATCACCAATTGACACCTTCTACTCATGAAATCTATAGGTTTTCAAGAAAATTCACCTCTGGGGTTCAAGAAAAAGTTTTTGATATCTTTTCCTCCAAAGATCATACCTTTCTCAATAATCTAGAGTGTTTGAGGTATGTAAGGTTGTCTCCATATCTGGGGTCATCTTGTTCTTCCCCACAAATTATATTTTCATGTTTTCATATTATCTGCCATGAATGAGTTAGGATTTGAAAGAAACTCTATGTTTTTGAATTATTCTTGATTCTTTATGAAACCCCAAGTACCCTCTATAAAAGCATCATATTTCACATGAAGATTCTTACTCCCATGATTTTACAAGATTACCTTCGTGAAATTATGAATAATTATGGAAGTAGCGGTTTCTATTTTATTAGATTGCTCCTAGACGACCTATTATTTTAATAATAACAAATTGAGAAAACTAATGAATAAACAAATTGAGAAATTAGATTTATTATGTAATTCTTTTATGGTAGAAGTTTTAGTAAGTTCACATATAAAATAAATAAAAACTGAGTAAACCTTTCTTTTATGATTAAGTTTTAGAAGTTCACATGTAAAATAATAGAGATTTATTAGATAAATAGTTATATATATATATATATATATATGTTTATGCCTCAGATACTGTTAAAATACTATAACTTATGCATATTAAAGTGGTAAAAATGAAATGAACAGAAGTTGCGGGTAAACCCTCGATTTCCCCTCAACTATATACGTTGATAGGGGATAACTTCTTTGCTAGCTACCAGTTAAAGGTGATACTATCTACAACTCTTGAAAGAAGGCCAAATATTGTCTCATCCGACATTCCCTCTCTAAGGAATGCTTATTCAAACAATTTGTGGGAATTTGAGAGTTTTCTTCTTTATCTATTAAATTTGAAATTTTAAGACAATTGGCGAGTAACTTATAGCCTTTTATATACTTGTAAGTTCTAATCGTAATATGTACGATAGGCCAATAGCTGGAAAAAAATTTGTGATTCAATCCCTAAACTAAAATGTGATTTACATTACATTAAGAATTACCAAACCTTAAAATTGTTCCTAGCTTTAGGTCCTAAGAATAAAATACTCTCTGTTTTGAAAGTTTCTTTATCGAAAAAAAAATTCGTATGCGATAAGCATATCTCTATTTCTAACAAGCATATCTCCGATAATATAAAATTTATGTGTGTCATAACCTATCAAATTAAAGGTATTTGATTCCAGTTTTCAATCTAATAAATTATTCGTTATTTGGATATATTTGCACAAAGTTATGTCCATTTCATCAGAGAATGTCTTGTTGCGCGCCTAGCCGCCCAAGCTGCCAACTGTGTGATAGCGCCGTAAAGGCAGTGGCTACTGCTTTGATATGCGCTAACCGAGTGCCCGAGATGTCGTTTGTGTGATAGCGCACGTCCAAAATTTTATAATAACCCCCAAAGACGTGCTTCACCTCCCAAGATCAGAAATTTAGAAATCCTTAATTTTAAATATTATAAAAATAATTATTCAAAAAGTTGAGAAATATAGTAAATGATAATTTTATCTATTTTAGAGTTTTTTCATGAAGAGTAAAAAATTGGATCAACATTTATAATGATCTTCATGATTTTAATATAATACGTAGATAATAAAAATAAGTCAAAATTGATAAATTGAAAATCATATGTAATGACCTTTGACTTAGAAACGACTTTTGACTTATAAGTCATAACCCTTTTCAAACAAGCTCTGATTTGATATAGTTTACCCCACACACTAAACTAATACCAACAATTATAACAAAATCCACATTCAACTATGTTTATAATAAGAAAAATTTAAATGTATAGAAACATGATTATGATAGTGGAACTTCTTGCTAACTATTAATTAAGAAGTAGATCCTATTTCTACCAAAATTGAGTCTTATAGTCCTATTTTGAAATGTTAAAGAGTATGCTATGAAATCTATGTCAATCAATAATTATTTACCATACATAAGATAAATATTTTCCATCCCATTCCATTGTAAACATTAAAAAACATTAAAATCATAAATATTGCGAATTTTATTGGGGGTAGTTTATCCATACAAAACTACTGTTAAAATTCTTGAAACGAGGATAAAACTTTCACGAAATTATGTGTATTTAAGATAATTTTAAACACATAAACAAAAACAACAATTGTAAAAATTAAAATACTTAGGAATCATTGAAAACTAAATTCATGGCTCCACGAGCATCGAAGTTGAATCCTTGGAATCGACTAACATTAGTCAAAAACATTAGTATAAGGACTAATGCTTCTGACTAGCATTAGTATCCCCGACTCGATCTTCAGAGGGGTGCCCAAATGGATAAGCATCGTTATCTGGGGTAAAACTCTCAATGGTTTTTTCAGCACCATACATTGTACAAAGTTCATTAGCCCTTTTCAAGAGATTAGTGTGACGCTTTGGCAAAGTGACTTTTAAGATCCTTCCGTTCAACATCCTTTCATCAAGAATTTTCATTATGTCAATTCTCTTTCGACCAATACTTTTTCTTGGCATGTTTAAACTCTTTGATATAAAATACCAAGATAAAATGTTATTTTGGTCTCAAGATAAGAATTATTTATAGTGAAAAAATTTATCTTAATATTTTGCGGAGTCAAAGATATTCATGTTTATTCCTTTTTTAAAAGGGTTTGACTTTGACCATAAAATAAAATCAAATTTCATTCTTTGTATAATTCTATAATGATCATAATTTAAAAAAATCAATTTTCTTACTTAGAAATATGTATTGAATTGCACTTAAACCACCATTTATTTATTAAAATAAGAACAAATTGAGAAAAGTAATGAATATACAAATTGAGAAAAGTAATGAATAAGTTACCTTTTATGCAGAGTGGGAGCGAATAATTTAGATTTATTGTGTATTTCTTTCATGGTAGAAGTTTTAGTAAGTTCACATACTCTCTTTGTCCCTAATTACTTGTCCACTTTTCCTTTTTTAGTTGTCCCTAATTACTTGTCCATTTTGATAAATCAAGAAAGGACAAAAAAATTTACCTATTATACCCTCAATTAATTACTTTGAAAAAGGTATTACTTTTTGAAAATCTTAAGTTTTTAATTCATCCACTTCATAATTAATAGGGATAAAATGGTAAATTCACTATGTCAATAATTATTTTCTTAATAGGTATGTCAATTCAAAAGTGGACAAGTAATTAGGGACAGAAGGAGTATAAAATAAGTAAAAATTCAATAAACCTTTCTTTTATGATAAAATTTTAGAACTTAGCATATAAAATAATAGAGATTTGTTAGGTACACGTGGTCAATTATGATTCGTCCACATCATTAATTGAATCAATTTTTTATAAAAGGAAAAAAGTTCATATATGTCATCGAACTTTAAGAAAAGGTTCATCTATGCCATCCGTCAAAATCTTGACTCATCTGTGTCATTTCAGTTAACAAATAATGGCATGGATAGGCCTTTTCTCAAACGGAAATGGAATAGATGAACCAAACATTTAACACATGACATAAATGAGTCTTTTCTCAAAGTTCGATGGCATATTTGAGCCTTTAACGAGTAACTTATAGCCTTTTATAATCTCGTAAATTCTAATCATAATATGTACAATAGTTGAAGAATTTTGTGATTCAATCCCTAAACCAAAATGTGGTTTATGTTACATTAAGAATTACTTAACCTTAAAATTGATTCCCAGTTTAGGACCCAAGAAGAAAATGTTCTCTGGGTTGAAAGCTTCTTTATCGATGAAGTTTTTCGAATGAGATAAACATGACTAGATTTCAAACAAGTATATCTCCTAAAATATAAAAAGTTATGTGTGCCATAACATATCAAATTAAATATATTTGATTCTAGTTTTCAAAGCAATAAATTATTCTTCAATTGGATAGTTTTACACAAAGTTATGCCCATTTTACTAGAGACTGTCTTGTTGCGCCCAGCTGCTAACTGTGTGATAACGCACTAAAGAAAGTGGGTACTGCCTTGATATGAGCTAACTAAGCGCCCAAGATGTCTTCTGTGTTATAGGGCACGTCAGAAAAGTTATAATAACCCCTAAAGACGTGGTTCACCTCCCAAGTTCAAAAATTTATCCTAGAAAGAGAAGTTCTCAAGAAATTAACTCACCCCCTCCAAGGTTCATCTTTCATCCAAGATAAGATTCCACCATAAAATATTGATGATTTATTCATCTTATCACCAATTGACACCTTCTACTAATGAAATCTATAGGTTTTCAAGAAAATTCACCTCTAGGGTTCAAGAAAAAGTTTTTGATATCTTTTCCTCCAAAGATCATACCTTTCTCAATAATCTAGAGTGTTTATGGTATGTAAGGTTGTCTCCATGTCTAGAGTCATCTTGTTCTTCCCCACTAATTACATTTTCCTGTTTTGATAGTATCTTCCATGAATGAGTTAGGATTTGAAAGAAACTCTATGTTCTTGAATTATTCTTGATTCTTTATGAAACCCCAAGTACCCTACATAAAAGCATCATATTTCACATGAAGATTCTTACTCCCGTGAGTTTACAAGATTTCCTCCATAAAATTATGAATAATTATGGAAGTAGAGGTTTCTATTTTGAAAACTAAGTGTAATGATTTTTAGTAACTTTTTAATTCTCATGTTATAAACCCTAGAATTATGAATTATGAAACTCCCCAAATGTAAATCTTATGATGCTATCATATATTTCCTTGACTACACTATTATGATAGAATATATGTCTCTCATGAATGCAAAGTTATAATTATTGTAACCTCATGATATAAAGATATGAAGAAAATTTATAAACTAATGTCCTTGAATGTTATGAACATGGCCCTTCAAGCTAATCCATGAACACATGAGTTTAAGAGAGCTAAATGATTAATCGAAAAGGAAAAAGTCTAAATGATGGATGCATGAAATCACGTCTATTAATGTAGGTTAAGGATCGTACCATTGGTTTGGATAACTCATTCATTTATGTCCCTAGTAAGATCTAGTTATGGATCTACATGACATGTACACGCATCTCGCATACCCAACAAGGTATGAGAGGACTTAGCTGATCGGACTGAGATTAGACTACATTCACTCATATGGTGGTTTATGTCGAATACATTATTATACTCCCATAATGAACTAATATGATGATAGAAGTACGCCTAAGGAAGTCCAAATGAACTCATCTCTTAACCTTCATATGTTACGATTATGACTATGTTAACAGTTTGTACTGATCTTGATATGTACGGTTATGTTTTATTTTGCCATTTGACATACAATACTTTTTCACATGTATTTAGGTTATTTTTATTGGGGCCACTTCATCAATTTTATTGATGTGGGATTAGGTACGCAGACACGTGACAAGCCACTCATTAGGTTTCATATCTTCTGGTACTGGTAAGCCCCTCTCTATTTTGAGGGGCTTAGTCTATAACTTTTTAATACTCTATGATTATGTGTTTAAGGTATACCAGTGGACTTGTCCTGGTCAATTGTGTTTAGAGGCTTCATAGATAGAAAATTAATTATGCTTCAATTTGGACCTTCGTATCCTTTGTTAGTGATTTCAGCTCTATAAATGACATTTGTGCAGAGTGTTTATTTTACCAGACTTGTCTCTTCAAATATGTTTTCGCTCATATCTAAATGTATTCTCATGTATAATATCATATTATTGGTATGTTCGGCAACAATAGCATTGAGTGTCGTGTAACACCCCAAAAATTTACTTTTCGAATCTGAATCCTTTGTCATAAGTATACGATCTTGAACCAGGTGATGTACTACTTGATCATGTATTTTTAGGTTCTTTACCAAGTGTAGAAAGGGTATCAGAAGTGAGTTAGGGCCATAAGGTGTAACACCCGGTCTTAGAAAGAGCTAATTCTAGAAAGAACTAAATTGGAAAGAGTTAATTTGAGAATTTTGCAAGTTAAGTCTTAAATTGTAAGTTTTGGGTCAACTTCAAACAACCATAACTTTCAGTACAGAATGGTTTAGGTAGCCCATAATATATCAAATGAAAGATCTTTGAGTCCTCTTTCCAAAGCCACCAAGTTTACTAAATTTTGAGTTTGGATAAAGGAGATATGCCCATTGGAGTGCAGCCTGTCTAGGTAAGGCAATCCATCCGTTTTAAGGAGGGATATTTTGATCTTTTCCTTAACCCCACTAGCCTAACTCGTTTTTGGTAATATTTTAGAGGTCTAAACTGATTTAGATCAGTTTTCACAATTCCTAAACACACTTAGAGTTTTTGAGAGGAGTTTAAGAGGAGAAAAAGAAGAAGTTCAAGCATTCATTCAAGAAAATAAATATTTCTCCAAGAACAAGTGTTCTTCGAGGTATGTAAGCTTTCATAGTGATTCATGCGTTCACCCTGATGAGTCTGAGATTTCGACTCATTTAGGACTTTATTTTCATAGTTTAAGTGTCCTCAAATTCCTAATTTATGTTCTAAATTGATGCTAAAGTGTTGATTTTCAGAAATGAAGGCTAAGGAGCAAGGCAAAGACATTATCGGGCAAAAAGGAGCAAACAAGCTGAAGAAGTTGAAGAAAGGCAATCCTGGTGATCGCCAAGACCACTCGGTGAACCGACGAGTGGCTCTTTAGCTCGCCTAAAGTTCCAGCGTGCCATCCCTGGGGAAAAACCTACTTGGCGACAGAAATGGGCAGTCGGCGGATCACTGACCGACTCGGAGACATCAACCTTGATCGCCTAGAATCACAGAACCCTGAGGACTAATGGCCAATGCTAACCAGTGATGGAATAGAGCGAAGGGAGGATCGCCTACTGGGTTGCCGAGGCGCGACTTACTTCGCCTAATGGCCCTGAAGGCCAAAATTTGGGAAACTATAAATTGAAATTTAAAAAGAAGAGTTAGAGGACTGATTCCATAAGTTTTAGAATTTGAGTTTTCTTTGAGTTTTTGAGTTTCCATTGTAGACTATGAAGCTTTTGAGACTTAATTTTGAGGAATTACAATTGGGTTTTTGAACTAATTCAATTTGGAGCATTGTAGAGACTTGGAAACTTTTACCCAGCTCATGGCTAATATAGTTGGTAATTGTTTCTCTCTTTTTATGGTGTAGCTAAAACCCCAATTCTTGGGGTGTGATCATGTGATTATTGACTTAATTAGCTTATGGGTATTGTTATTTACTTATTTAAATGCTTAACTGAAGTGGGTTTAATCAATAGTTGTGTATTAATCTATGAATTATAGTTGCAAATGCAATTCTAACTTATAGTTATGGGCTTTCTTGGGAAAGAGGTTTTGGAACCAAGGTTTTTGATTAATGATTGTAGTTATTGGGTTGATGTGGGTTCAACTCGAGAGAGTGAATCCTAAACTCAATTCTACCTATCTAGCTCGAGAGAGTAAATAAATTAAGCTTTTGGGCTGTTTATATTGTTAAGTTTGTCGAGGTTCGAGAGAACTCGCTTGAATCGTAATAGTTGTTCGAGATAAAGCTATTGCATCTATAGTCTAGCCTACCCACTGAGTGTTAGCAAACGTTAGTAAATTTCAATTACCCATATAGCGAAATTAGCATATAATCTATCACATCCCGAGAATTCCTCTCTACATTGTTGATTTCCCTGTTTCCGTATTTGTTTTAGTTGTTAGGTGAAATGGTCTGATGGACTCTTGTACTTGTATGAGTTTGTATTCTGGACCCTTCTACTTAATTGTTTACCAACTGAACCCCTGAATCCATTGAAACCTACTATTTTAAACCCTATTTTTTGACATATCATCCTATGTGGCACTTTTGTTCAAAGTGCGTGTGATACATATTTTTTAGGCGCGTGAGGTCTTCAAAAAAGACAGAAAATATAAATTTTTGACCAATCTAAGAGTCGTCTTCTTCCCCATTTATTCATTCACCATTATTGAACAAAAAAAAGAAGCTTTTTGGGGCTTTTCTACTCTTCAAATCTTTTTGTCCAAATTCTTTCTCCAATTTTTTCATTGTTGTCTTTCTTCTTCTTCTTCAAAGGGCTCATTTTTTCTTGTATAAATTCATTCTTTATTCCTCTACAAAATAATCTCCATAAGTAAAAATTCATTTTATTGTTCCACAAAAAATAAATGGACTTATCAATCTTACTATTCAATAAGTATCTTGATTCCTCCGACCTACTCAACATTGTCGGAGCCGCCACCGCACCAATTCCTGCAAATCTTCAAAACACAAAATCTTTTCTTTAATGAACAAATTATAAAAATAAAAAGTCAAAATTAATCCAAAATTGCAAAGAAGGAAGGAAAAAGAAAAACAAACACAAAGGAAGAGTGAATGAGGAGATTCTAAAGGTTGAGATATTTGGACGAAATTGATTGTTCGTAGTTTTAGGGTTTTGCAGAGCATCCCAGTAGTTTGGGTCCATCGCTACTTTTTCCAAATCGAAGGCGCAGTCGCCCTCTCCATCTTTGAGTTGTAACTCCACCCTTACGTTGCGGTGTGCGATCGATCTTGTTGGTAGTCCATTTTACTAGTGAGGGCTTTTGAAATGAGAGAGGAGAAAGAAGGGAAAACTGGAACAAAATTGGAAGAAAGAGAAAAGGATTTTTCAAATGAAATTATGGGGATTTAATTTTAATTTACCATTTTATTTCCTATGTGGCAATTAAAAATGATGTGGAATTTGACATGAAGTAGTTGTATTACACGCACCATCCACCATATGAGAAAAGGGTATAAAATATTGGGTTTCAATGGGTTCAGGGGTTCGGTTGGTAAAAAGTCAACTATAAGGGTTCATAATACAACGCATACAAGTAAAAGGGTCCATCAGACCATTTCGCCTAGTTGTTAATTAACAAACCAATTCCCCTATCTGACATTTGTTGTCACCCCTTTCAATTTAGTTAAATGTTTTCGATAATTTATATTCCTACCACCAATTAGATCACATTTGTAACTTCTTAACTGAATTCGAACTTGTACCACTCCCTGTGGATTCGATCGTAACTCTTCGTTGGGTTTTATACTAGATTACGATCGCCTACACCTAGTATTGGATGAGGTGTAGTGTTTATCAAAAATGGCACCGGTGCCGGGGAGTGGTGTTTAAAATTATATTATTGAAGTTTAATTGGTGATCTTCTTGTGTTGTAGTTGAATCGACTTACTTTGTTTTGTGTCTGTGTTGGCTGTTTTTTAACATAGGAAGAAATGAGCGTGAAGGGGAGTAATGGTAGCCAAATTGGCCACCAAGATGATATTGGAAATCTGACTGATGTTAATGAACCGATTCAATTGGGTGGTGTTGTTGCTATACGTCTACCTCCGGTTGAGGGGAATGCGGTATTCCATGTCACTAGCACAATGCTACAACTCTTGCAAATGAAAGGATTATATGGAGGGTTGGCCCATGAGGATCCCCATGAGCATATTTGGAATTTTGTGGACGTATGTGGTCCTTTCTCGTTCTAGAACATCTCACAAGAATCAGTCTATCTCCGGTTGTTCCGATTCTCTTTGATGGGGGGAAGCTACCAAGTGGTTAGCTGATCTACCGAGGAACTCCATCACTACTTGGGATGAACTTACCGCAGCGTTCTTCGTAAGGTTCTTTCCACCGTAAAAGATGATGACATTAAGAGATAGTATTCGGGGTTTCAAATGCTTGGAAGGTGAAACAATCCACGAGACGTAGCTGAGATTTAAGAAGTTGGTACTTCAATGTCCGACTCACGGACTTACAAACAACGTGTTGTTACAATAATTCTATAGGAGTGTTGACTCGGTGAACAAAGGTTTTGCTGATCAACTTGTTCCAGGGGGTATAATGCAACAGCCTTATGAGGTAGCAACTCAAATCCTCGATGGCATAACCAAGATTAATAGAGCATGGTACACTCGTGAGGACCAAGTGTCTCCTCTCACCTTTAGAATGACAAAAAGAGCAGATCGAGAAGGATAAAGAGAGAGACCAATATATGGCAAAAATGATGACCCAGTTGGATATCTTGTCGAAAAATGTGATGGGTAGTGAGTTAAAGAGTGTAAATGCCGTGGGTATTGGTGGAGCGAACCCCGATGAAGCACAATTTGAGGCGTTGTATAATGAGGAAGTGAACTTCCTTGCAAATCAAGGAGGAAGTTTTCGTTCAAATTGTCCAAGGCCGGGTGGAAATCCGGGTTGGAATAGATATGATGGATGGAAAGATCGTGATAGAGAATGGCGTGACCGTGATGCTACTTGGAAGGAAAGGGATGGTGACAAGGAAAGATACGTCCCACCCCATGAACGTCAAAAGCCTAAAGAGCAAAGGGCTGACCCGGAGAACTTCCATACGGAAGACATGCTTGCACGCATTCTCAATAAGGTAGAAGGGTCGGACAAAGTTTTGAAAGAAATGAAAGAGGGCGTCTCCAGACTCAATCAGATAGTCACCTCACACTCAGTGTCCATCAAGCAATTGGAAATGCAAATGGGTCAAATTTCAACTCATTTAAACCCAAGGCCAATAGGGGGTCTACCAAGTGATACCTTGGCTAACCCGAAAAACAAACCTTGAAAGTGTATCCACGTCGTGCCACGACGTTAAATAAGGCGCGTCTTAGGAGGCAACCCAAGGTTTAATGCTTTTATTCTGTTATTTGAATAACGGGTGTTGAATGTGCAGGTTGATAAGTTGAAATTTTGGGAGAATGGCAACTAGGTGAGCTAAAATTCCAGTCGGCGAGCCCGACTTGGACCGCCATTGGAACCACCTGGCTCACCAAAGGTTCTGTAAAACTCGACGGGTTGAAGTACCACTCGGCGCACCGCCGAGTGGGTAGGCGAGCTCGACTTATCTCACCGACTGGCGGGTGCGAACTGAAAGGTTTTGAAAAGTCCAAGCGGTTTAAAATTCAAAAATCTCTCCACTTTCCTACTTTTTAACTCCCGCACTCTCACATCCAATACTATATTTGTCGTATTCTCACACTTTCATTTTTGTTTTTCTTGGGATCTCTGCTCAGGGTGGATTTTGGGATTACTTTGCTTCCTAGCTTTTTAACTTTCGGCATTAAAGGTTGGTTTTCTGAACCCCGAATTAAATATTTGGTTGAAATCAAATGCAAATTGTTGTTTTGTGGTTGATATCTGTGTTTATTGTCATTTTGTTTGTCGTGTGATTGTTGGTTTGCCCATTCATTCGTGAATTCGTAAATAATTTGTCGTAAATAGTTAATTCCCGTGTCTGTAACTGATGAAATTGTTGGGTTGTGTTGAGATTTTTATGGGTCTAGCGGGGTAAAGTCTGAGTAACCCCAAATTGTGCTAATTGTCGAATTTTGCCCGATGATAGAGCGGTTGACGTCATTCTTAAGGGCAAAAGACGTCAATTGGCCAATTTTGGCCAAATTGAGGGAAGTCTTAGTACCCCGAGGGCATGGGTCATATGGGTATGGTGTTAATTGCATGTTTTTGGTGTTTAATTTTGTTTTTGTGGGCTGTGGGCTGTGGGCTTGATTTTGAAGTGTGGGGTGAAAAATTGGCACGTTGGGCTACTCGGCGAGCTGGGTCGAGCTTGTCGATTGGTTCGGCAGTTTGCCTAAAGTCCCCTAGATCGCCCTTTAATTCTCTAATTGTTGACCTTGGAGGACCTTAAGGGTTGGCTGGCACCTCTTCTTTCCGATGTCACCCTGAGGTGGATTGAGGCAGGTCCACTCATAGAGAATAAGGACATGTATGTTGCTTCCAGGTATTAGTTCGGGTTCATCAGAAGCACCATTATGCCATCCCAAAACGAGTCTATCATCTGACACCCGAAGGTTGCTTGTCTAGGGTCCATTATTGATCGCCAGAAGCTAAAATTGGGGTTACTGATCGAGCAAGAGATGGCCATGAGGGCCAAATAGAGCCAGACCTCACTCCCATTTCCGGTGTTGATCACCGAGTTGTGTAGACGGGCTTGTGTCTCGAGAGATGAGAAGAAGGATGTCGAGGTGACACCCACCTCTTCTACTGACATCTGGCATATTGAGGTCGAGTACATGTGGGATGAGGCTGACAGGAGGAGGGCAGAACCGATGGATACATCCCCGGAGGTCGAAGTTGATATGTTGCCTACAGAGGCAATCATGCCGCCTCAGGCCAGTGAACCCTCAGGTACTTCTGGCCCTTCTACTTTTGAGACCCCTAGTACATCTGCTGCACCCCTCCAACTAGATCTTTTGCTGCTGCTACTGCCTCCCGACCCCTATCACCCAGGCCATGCTTTACAAGATGGGCCATTTGGCCCAATCTGTTGATAGAGCGGGCTATTGATGCTGCCTTATCCCCCATTAGGGCTGAGATGAAGGAGTATAGAGTTCATATTGAGGTCCACAAGTTGGCCCTGGATGCCCTTGCTGTGAGAGTTGAGGAGTGTGAGAAGGGCCAGGGTGCTACAGATGTTGTGACGGCCTTGAAGGCCGATATTATTGGGCTGCGCAAAGATGTGGACGAGTTGAAGTCCACTAATTTATCCATGTTCTTTGGTACTGTGGAGATTCCTGAGATGTCGAGTGCTGATGTTTCGGCTTATTCTGAGATTCCTCCGGCTACTACGACTGGAGATGAGATTAGAGTTGATTATGCTAATGCTGAGTCTGAGGTGGAGACAAATAAGGAATAGCTCGGTGTTACAGATGAGGTTGTCTATGATGATTTGGTGGACCTAGAGGGGGCCATGGTTTACACAGCTGTGCAGGGCTTTTTGAGGGACATTTCTATGGTAGGCTCCAGTGGGGCCAATGATGATGAGATACCGGGCACTGATGCCCAGACAGAGGGAGTTGTTGATATGTAGACTTCACCCCAGGCCTAGCCTGGCAGGATGACTTTTTACCTCCTTCTCTGTTACTTTTAGACTGATCTGTTTTTATTTGCATTTGAGGACAACTGTTTATTTTTGTTGGTGTGTTGAGGTATTTCCATACCTACCTCTATTGGGCTATTTTTAGTTTTTTTTTTTGCGAATATTGTAGCCTATTGGTGTTTATATATATATATATATATATATATATATATATATATATA
>JAJONR010005321.1:0-40966 GCA_029582245.1 Solanum etuberosum | reverse complement strand
CTATGATAAATGATATAAACGAAATAATCCGCAAAATTACTACAGAACAAGAATTATATCAAAAGACTTTTAATCAAATATGACAAGAATCATAAGAAAGCTAATCGAAGCTATATTCGACCTACCCCCCCAAAATTGGTAAAGAAGTTTAGGTTAATTGACAAATTTTAGATCTCAATACGTGCAAAGTCAATTAGAACATTAATAAGTTGATTAACATTTTCTCAAATTAAATGATTAATGGGAGTTATGTCCCAACTGTTTTTGTGGAAAATTTCAATCTTTGCTGGCAATGTAGGAAGGGTTAGGTTTGACATTAGGATAGAGTAGTCCATTGAAATTTTCTAAAACGACAAATATTGGTTACCAATTTTATTTTATTTTAGTTTATGTGATTGATAAAATGGTAGTAACAAAAATATTGGTTACCATTTTAGAAAACTTTGAAGAAATCTTTTTCATTTCCATCCTTAATAGTTACTAGCTAGCTAATAGCTGCTCAACGAAATTAAAACATATAATCGCTAATTAATTTTTTAAGGAAGATATAAGAATAATTTAGTCAATGACTCTACGGTCAATGCTATCAAGTACTCTCTCAATTCATTTTAATTTGTTCACAAGGTACTTTATCTTCCTTTAAAACATAATAAATGAAGTGCATACTTTATTATGATATTTATATTAATTAGTGTACGGTCTTTATCACGATCTGAAACTACCTCCTAGTCGCGACACGAAGCTTAAAGCCACAAGTAACTCCGAGCTAACTTCATGATCTAGCATGCCACTAAGATATCATGAAATAATGACTGAAGATAAGAAAATGCGGAACTAAACTGAAGTAGTATATTAAACTCCAACAGACAAATGTCTGGTTTAAAACATAAGTTGAATCTACCGACTGTCTAAATATTCTCTACTAGATGAGTTGATAGAACAAGCCCCTAGCTATCTCTAACTGTCTGAAACTAAAAACAAATGACTAAAAAGAAACATAAGTGTTGTCCTCGGAAAGATGAGGAATCACCAACTTGGTTGCTACTGAATGGATATAGTGCTAATTACGAGCTGGATACTAAGCGTCAGAACCTATATTATCAAACAATATAGGCAGAAAGTATGCGGTCAGTACTTTGAATATACTAAATATGTAAGATAATGCATGACAATGTGCTGAATCTATAAAATATGTTGGTCTCAATGCCAAGTAAAATAACATGAAATTAAGATGTACTGAGCTGGAATATATAAATACTTGGTCATGCAATAACCAAAAAAAACTGACTAAGGAAGATATTAAAACCGACATATAATTATCATATGAGCTACTATATGGAGTTTGATGTATAATCCCCATCAAAAGGGCCCAATGTACTTTGTCAAGGTACAAAGGTTGATCTGAGCTAATCTGAATCCACTAAGCAAATGTCTGTAAAGACTAAGGAGTCGACCTCAACGGATGGGAAGCCCCTTAAATCTTACGGTGACACATAGTTCTGGACTTACAGATTGCTACTAAAGGTTCATGGACGCTGACCGAAATCCTTCATCCCTAAATCTACTCAGTGCTAAGTAAAACGTCCAACTGAAAATGTAATTAAATTAGAAACAGTAATAACCTGATAATACCGAATCACACTGATAATTGATAAATACTGAGTAGCTCATAAATCATGATAGCTGAAAATTATACTGAAATCTAACATACTTTATCTGAAAGTATCATATATCATGAAAAGCTGATAATTTGAAGCATGCGTCGGAAACAACATAATTCTGAGTCATGAAAAATACTTATATGATTAGGATTCATGAAATATCATTGAGAACATGAAATTATAACTGAGACATGCAATTAAGGGTCATTTATAAAGAAAAACTTATTTACATTGAAAACTCATGAAGATCATAAAGATCCTAGGTTTGGGAAATTCATAAGACTTGAAAATCTGAAGTTCTTTGGGATTAATGGGTAAAAGGATACCCATTGATGAAATCCCACATACCTGAAATGAAGAGTTCGCTAGCTTGAATTTCTTGAATGGAGACTTGAAGCTTGGAAACCCTAGTTCTTGCTTTAGAGGAAACTTGAGAGAGAAGAAATATGATTCGGGGTGTTATGTGTGTAAGAGGGGTTTGGGTCTACTAACAATCCCTTACTCCCACTTCGAGTAGTTCAAAATGACATAGTATAGGGATTAAAAAAATAAAAAATGACCCAAACAACCTTGATTAATTGTCGGAAGGCATCTAGAAGTGCTATCTACGATTCGTATTTTCATTTACGGACATAGAACCTTCTTCGTAGAAATCAGAGTGAAATTCTAGGTTTTTGAAGTTTCAATCCACGAGACCCATCTACGGTCTGTGATCCGCATTACGATCCGTCTTGTCTAATCTTAAACTCAGAGGAAAGTCTGAGTTTCAAGACTTAGTTTACTAGCACTAACTATGATCCGTAGAACCTTCTATGACTCGTAGTCCTTGTTTGTCCTATTCAGGTAAAAATCCAAGTTTCTGAATTGATATACGAATCGTGTTTACGATCCGTAAAAGGGTTATGTGCCATAAAACTAACTAGTAAATATCAAACTTAATTTTTTGTTTATGAAGTCTCATCTATGGATCCCATCTAGGGTCTGTGGTTCTATTTACAATCCATAGATTGTATCCGTAAATAATAAAAAATCTACAAAGTTAGAATTTTTTAAATTGTCCAAACCTGATCTGTACTGAGAGACTTATGAGATGTTACCATCTCAAGTTTTGAAAACTAATTTGAGGAATGTATAGTTAATATTAAGGGTAAAAGACGGGGAAAAAGGTATATTTCTTTTTATATAATAAAATGAATACGTAAAATTACTTTTTTTTTTATAAAAAAAACAATAGACAAGTAAAAGTGAAAGAATGAAATAATAGTTTTGTAATGAGTATTGTCAAAGGACCAGAGTGAGTAATTTTATAGTGAGTTATCAGTCAGGTACTTTCATCTCTCACTATTTATCCTCGAACTATCGTAAATGATATGCAGATACCCTCTGTCATACTTTTGGGACATTGGTGCTCCTGCCATCCAAAAACTAGAGCATATATGTCCTCCACTCTAACGGAAGACTAAATAGGGACACATGGCGCAATCTTAGCCGTCGATTCAATATTTAATAAATGTCAGATCGGTGGATTTCCCGCAGGAACATCCACAATAGATCCAGTGCGCTTGACAAGATCTCCTTCTTTAATAGCAGTATCACTACCAAAGACAACAATCCCTACATTTTCTTTCTCAAGATTCAAGGCTATTCCTTTCACATCGCTGGCATATTCAACATTTCCCCAGCTTGAATCTCGTTCAATCCATAAACACGTGCAATCCCATCCCCAACTGAGACCACACGTGCAATCCATATTCCTTGTTTTATATGTCACTCGATGACTTGAGTAGGAGCTTTTCCTTTCTTTCCCGTCTGTGCTTTCCTCTCCTTCTTTGCCTTCTTTGAATAAAAAAGGCCAGGAAGTCAGCCAATCTGTTCTTAATAAGGGTAAGCCAGTATGGGTAGGCTCAAGCTAGGATTCTGCTCGTGAGCGTAATGGTATAAGCCTGTCTGATTGTGAGACCGACTGACATGTGTATGTCCGTTATTATAAACGATACATATTCTCTAGTTTTTTTATGGCAGAGGCACCAATGTCCCAAAAGTATGACGGAGGATATTTGCATACCATTTACAATAGTTCGGGGGTGTATTTGTCCCTTTTCCCTTTATAAAAAAATTACATTATATTCGGTCCTATTTACTAATCAATTTTGATGATATAGTTATTTCAAAAGATTTATCATTTTAGAAAATAAAATATTCAATTTTAGTCATTACTACTTAATATATGATATAGTTATTTCAAAAGATTTATCATTTTAGAAAATAAAATAAAATATTTTTTCAATTCTAGTCATTACTACTTTTTTTAATATATAGAAAAACTTAACACGGCTCACATTTAGAGATGTTTTTTTGTTGTTGCTATTTTTGATTTATTACAGAATTTGGTGTTAGCTTGTTAGGCGTAACTTATACCATTTTAAGAATAATTTTACAGACCTACTCTCAAGTTTCGCCTCATAACATTTATCTCCCATCCAACATATGATCCCAAACTTAGTAGACGTTTGGCCATGCGATATCATATCATGATATGAAATCGTGAGATGAAATCAGCGTTTGGATATGTGATTTCACGATGATTCCATGTCATGAGATGGAATTTCATATTCTCCAAAAATCATGATATGGGAATTCCATATCATGATTTGAGATTTTTTAAATACAAAAATTGATCCACAAGTTTATATTTTGTTAAAACAACCCCACGAACTTTTGGAGCTTGGAAAAATAGATTCAGAATACTGAAACAAGGCATGGACCATTATGATATTGACACACATGTGAAAATTGTCATAGCTTGTGCAGTGTTACATAATTATTTGCGAGAATACCAAAGGAGTGATGAAATATTTATGGTCTATGAGCATGAAAATATAGTTGCAGATGATATTGACCAACAAATGGCTCAAAGTAATAATGTTGGTTCGTCTTCTCGGTCACATGATCGAGAAATACAAGTTCAATATGAGGAGATTGTCCGTATTATGTGGGAGGATTATATTAAAGACTAGTTCACTACAATTTATGTTCAATTTTTTTTTTATTGAATTAAAGTTTGATGAAACATTTACTCAAGTGGGGAACAAATAGCTTTGTAATAATTTATTATGCGATTTTATAAATTTTTGTTTATTTGGTAAGATTGAATAAACAATTGAGGCTATTTTAGTAGTTTTACAACTTATGGGATTCTTATGTTTATGAGAAAATGTACAACATAAAAAATCTATATCGCATGTCCAAAAAAACTTTAATTTCATCTCATGATTCCATATCATAATTCTATATCGCATGGCCAAACAGGCCCTTACTTTGGTTAGTTTAATTTCTTTGTTACAATTCCTTTAACATATTTATCACTGATGCAAAAATGTCTACTTAAAACTTATTTTCCCCTACTAATGTTATTTAATTTAATTAATTTTGTAAACATAATGTATTAATTTCTGCCTTTTTATTTATTTTATTCACTATTACCTCTAAGTTAAAATTAAAATGAAGAGTAGGTGTATAATTTGCTCTCTTCCCTGTTGTTGGACACACATTTTAAGGTATCAACCATAATATACTTGAAATCAATTCTTTAATGAAATAATTGAAATATTAACAAGTGAATCCTGTGTGTATATATATATATTTTTTTAGAAAATCAGCATGGCATTATTTTCATTTTTCAACAAATCTTTCGACCCTATAAAAAAATTTCCCATCCAAAACTTTTTTAGAAAAATTGTTCCATGATAAGTAACTCTACTTTTTTTTCTCTGTCTTCTTTTAATAGTTTTTATTTACTAAAGATATTGTAATTTAGATAGTATATTTAATGTGTTGATAATAATATTCATAGAAATTATTACAAAAATAATTTGAAAATCATATTTATTTACTTAATAATGTGTGATAATATGAACAAATTAATATTATGTTAAAAAGAAAATGAAAGACATCCATAAATTAATCAAAAAAAAAAACTATATTAGTAATAATAAAGAATAAGTAACTGAATATGTAATTATTTTACATTACTGATAAATAGATTTACATATGTTTTTTCTGTTTTTTTTTTCAATTTCTGTTAAGCATAGTAGGTATTGTTAAATATATGAGAATAAAAAGACTCATATTTAGCAAACAGTATATCAAAACTGCTCAAAAATATACTTAAGGGACACTTTAGAATCTATCCTCAAATATAAGGGATATTTTTATTATTTTCTCTCACATTTTAGGTAGGATTTTACCCTATTTTTTTATTATTTTTTTTGAAAATTACAAAAGTATACTACTTAAGACTTTAATTAACAATATATACACATACTTATATTTAATTACAAAAGAAGTTTCTAAATTACAAACATAACATATTTAATTAATTTTCGTTTTCAATTAATTATTTATTTTTTATTTTAGTATATCATTTTTTTGGGATTCTGTGTCTATTTTTGGGGGATGATAATTATGTATTAAATTCAATTATTTTATCTCATTAATTAATGGTTATTACTGAGTTTTTCAAAAAAAAATTTATCTTTTTTGCCTTTTTTGATTCAATCAATGTAAAAAGTAAAAGATTTGTAAAGATTTTTATCTTTCCACCTCTTTAGTTTTTCAAGAAATTGTCACTTACTATGCATTTTTATTTTCTTAAAAAATTAAAAACTACTCTCTTCCGTGTTCTTCTTCGTTCTTCTTTGTTCTTCTTCTCTCTCCGAATTATGTTCATCTGAAATTCACCATTGTTATCTTTTACCTTTAAAAATTCCAAACGTGAAAGCTGCTCAATAGATGCTGGAACAGTGCTAGATATCATATATACTAAGAATCGAAAGGTTCACGTAAGAAAGATCAAGATACTTCAAAGAATACAAATCGGAAACCAATTAAAATCTTTGATCCAATTCCTTTCAACGGTATCGTAAGGATAGAAATACACATGGAGGTTTAGATTCCGCAATTTTGATAGTATCGTAAGGATAGGATTACACACCAACATTACAACGATAATTACACCAATAACATATAATAGATAATAACTTTTGAATACTACACCAATATTATAGAAATCACAGTTTTCTATTATTAAAATTTACAATTATTTCATAACCATTTACGTAAATAAATTTGTGCATAAAAAGACAAGTTAATATCAAAAACTCGCAAACAAGAATGTTTATATCATTCAATACAACAATAATACGATTCATCCTACCAACATAAAACTAAAAGTTTCAACTACATAATGTTTTAAGTAAAAATAAAATAAAAACAACACACTACTATTAAACCTGATCCTCAAATTTAGTGCAAGTCTTCTTGTTATGTCCGGGTGTACCACATTTACTACAAGTGACTTTACTTCTCTTACATTTTCCCTCATTGAATCCCTTCTTATGATCATTATTTGGTGGTCCGCCTGGTTGCTTTCTTGCAATTGGTGGTAACATTACCTCTTCCAAAACATGCGATGAAATATCCCAAGTGTTTTCGCAAGGCAATGGTTCAATTGGAATTGCATAAGTATCTTGATAATTCTTGTTACTATAAAAAGCTGAACATTAATCTTCGCGATACCTGTTTCTATATATGATAGCAACAACTGCATGACTACAAGGAATCTCATCATGTTGAAATCTTCCACAACGGCACATTCGAGTATTCAGACATACCGTAAACCTTTTTGCAATTTTGTTATCTATACCAAATCACACTATTAAATACACCAATAGATGTACCAAAATATTAGCTTGAAAATTGGTGTTTATATAAGGTCTAAAAGATACCAATTACATCAGATCACACACCAAAAGAAATTCTTGATTTATGGTGTTTATATAAGTCCTACAACATACCAATTACACCAGATCACATACCAAAAGAAATTTTCGAATTATGGTGTTTATATATGGCCTAAAAGATACTCAACTGCACTAATGTATTTAAATATACCAAATCAGACTATTAAATACACCAATAGATGTACCAAAATATTAGTTTGAAAGTTGGTGTTTATATAAAAGATATCAATTACACCAGATCACAGACCAAAAGAAATTCTTGATTTATGGTGTTTATATAAGGCCTACAACATACCAATTACACCATATCACATATCAAAAGAAATTCTCGAATTATGGTGTTTATATATGGCCTAAAAGATACTCAAATGCACTAATGTATTTAAATATACCATCATTTTCACCAAATCATTTATCAAAAAATAATCACCAGAGTTGATTTTTTATACGACCTAATATATAACACTCACACCAAAAATAAACTATGACTTCTGGTGTTTATAAAAACATAATACAGAATACCAAATTACACCACATCATCTACACCATGTTCACTATCAATTAAACCTAATAATCTACCAAAAACAATTAATAAAATTTATTGTTTATACAAGAATTAAAAAAGACTTTCGTTTCACCAAACCATTTACCAAAGCAGAACCACACAATATAAATTTTATACTAAACCACAAAATCATACAAATTAAACCAACGAATAAATACAAAAAAATAACACGTCTTTGGTGCTTAATAACAACGTCATATACCCAAATTCAATCTATAAAAGTGATTTATAAACGACCTTATTCAGATTGTAAGATAAAAACATATTCTCAACATAATAGATTATAAGATAACAATCATGAAAAAATATATTCAAATATATTAAATAAAATAATTAAAATCACGTAAAAAACATCAATTCAATCGTGATTTGTTCAAATACCTGATGCGTCTCATCGTCCATTGTGTTGAATTAGAATTGAAAAATTGTTGGTATCCATGTTTGAACAGTCGATCGGAATGAGTAGAAAGAGAGTTTTATTTTTGTTAAAAAACCTTTTTTTGATGAGAGAGAATATATAACAAATTTGAGTAAATCGTGGAAGGTAAAAGAATTGGAGAAAATCCGGATTATATATGCGTAAATCATGGCTGACTATTTCTACACTACCTTTTTAAAAAAAAATATTAAATAATAGTTTTGAAAAAAACTATTGCTATATAGGCGGAAAAAAAACTATTGCTAGATAGTAGTAATTAAGGTTCTTAAGTTGTATACTTAAGTTTTTTTCCCATTTGTTTAAGATGTTTTTTTTTGTTAAAAATGAGGAAAAATTAAGGGGGCATGTGTTCGGTAGAAAGAAAATATATTTTAATTTTCTCATGTTCAATTGACTAAATTATTTTGAAAAATATTTTCTCTATTAAAACTATAAGCTCCTTAAAAATGAGGAAATGACTTTCCTAATAAAATTAGAAACATCTTCATAGCCCTCATTCCCACCACTTCATACTCCTACCTCGCCGCCCTCACTTTTCATCGTATTTGTCGAAATTATATAAATATTATTAGAATAATATTTTTTTGCTAACCTACCAAACACACGAAAATAAGTCAAAGTCTGTTTGAATTGACTTTTAGCTTTTGATTTATAAGTCAAAACTCATAAGTTAGGATTAGTTAAAAGTCATAAGTTAGAAATTGAAACTTATGAATTTTGACTTATTTTTATTAATTTAGTTTAAAATCAAATACTTATAAATACTTTTTAAATTTATCCAAACACTATAAAATTACTTTAAAAGTTATTTTTGACTTAATACCCTTAAACAAGTCAATCCAACTGACTCTAAAAGAACCCACTTAACATTTTCCTTCCTACCGAATACATAGTAAATAATTTTTATATAACAAAACAAAGAATAGTAATTTATAATGACGTATAGTCTCCACTGCCAGTCTGGGATTCTTAATGCTTATAGTAGGTAAAGATTTTCAATTATTTCCATCTTCTAATATTTAAAAACAAATAAAATAATAATATTATAAGGCAATTTGGAGTCCAATTATTTTCTACACAATATGACTTGGCTTACCAAAAGTAGGAAGGATTTATTGCTTGTCTTCATGGTTAAATTTGAAGCAATCATCAACGTATAATTCTATGGTAAATTTTTAAAGGGTAAAATGGGAAATATATTTTGAACTATCGTAAATAATATCTAAATATCATTCGCTATACTTTTAGGATGCTAATGTCCTTACCGTCCAAATATAGGGGCGTATATATCCTTTTTACTAACAGCGGACCACGTGTCACAATCTAAAACATTTACACGACTTTTATTAAATTTTTGCCATAATCGAAAGATCCACCCATATTAATTAAAAACCCACCCAAATAACATAATACCCATACCCAAATTATAATCCAAAACACTTTTTAGTATCTGCACTTCGTCCTCTGTTTTTTCCTCTTCCTCTACAACCGTCATTCGAATCTTTCGTGTATTCTCGTTCATCAACCCATTTTGATCCTCAATTTAATTTTAAACAGACCCAATGGATTATTGTTAGCAATTATAAATTCCATGATAGGTCCAGTAATTTTGATCGAGTAGAAGGGGTAACAGTTATTTGATTCGTGATTGTAAGAAGTAGTATCATAAAATTCGTAAGCAAAGCCTCTGAATAACTGTAGTAGTGGTCGTCTTCATTGGGGAAATTAACTTTATCTTTCTTTCTCTTGATTTTATGAGCTTCCATGTCATAGAATCTCACATGTTCTTCAATAGTGTTGGAGGTACCTAACCCCTTTTCTCAGGTCACAAATTTCAGCTGGCCATTTACCCCATGGCCGGTGTCGGATTCCCCTGTAAAGATTCTTCCTTTGCCTCTTCTTCGTCTTGTGGATCTGCTCACTATGTGTTTGTAGAAAGGCCTAGCTTAAAACTAGCTCAAAGAAAATGCGTCAGTTCAAATTTAATTAATTAATTACCACGTGGAGGGTTGAGCTCATTTGGGATTTGCAGGAACATTTTCCGTAAACAACGGCTTGAAAAACGAAGAACTTGGCCAGAAATCAACCAAACTTGACCAAGATTCGGAGGATGAGAAACGAGAAGATGGAGAAGTGTTTTGGGTTATAATTTGGGGTGGGTATTATGTTATTTGGGTGGATTTTAAATTAATATGGGTGGATCTTTTAACTATGGATAAAAATTTAATAAAAATCGAATAAATGTTTTAGATTGTGACACGTGTTTCGCTGTTAGTAGAAAGTGTGTATACGCCCCTAAATTTGGACGGTAATGGCATTAGCATCTATAACGAAGGGTGTTTAGATATCATTTACCGGGATACATTTTTCATTTTTTCCTTTTTAAACCATTGTCCATTTTCTATTTCAGATTTTAAAGATGCGCAAAATGAACTTTATTTAATTTACAAAATTATGATATACCAACGAATTAAATTTGACAGAAAAAAAACTATTCATATAGTCGTACTTATTAGATTCAACATGAATGATGTCTTGCTAATTAGTTCATTCAGATTTTTTTAATTATTTTGTGGATGTGGTGAGACTAAAAATTCTATAGAGAATATTTTTAGAACTTTTGTCAATAAATTGGACAAGTTCAATACATTAGTAAAGAATAATATTTTTGAACTTACAAGCTACATTTATGTTCTTAAGTAAAACTCAACAATGATCTTTGCAGGACGTAGAAAAACTAAAAATTTCAAAGCAAAATGAAGAAGGAATTGGATGTAATAATAAGAAAATAAAATGTGTTAAGAAAATGCTGAAGGAGATAGAAATGGAGATCTGCAGAAAGGGAGAGAGACCGGAGACACGGAAAATTAAATGCAAACTGGAAACAGCGGGGTTAAAGAAGAAGGTGTAAAATAGCAATATCCAGTGACAGTGGATATAGTTTCGCCGGATCATGACTTGCACAAAAAACCTAAAGAAAATACACATATTACAAAACGGAAGAGTCATTCTACTAGGATTACAGAGCATCCAACATAAGAATACATAGTATCTATTCTCTTCAGCCAATTTTCTCTTCTTCTCATCGACTACGTACCCTCACTAACAATGCACAAATTGAAGATATATCCATAATCAATAGAATACAGTGGAAAAAATTAAAGCACTAGATAAAGAACATAACAATGAAATAGAAAAAGTGATGTATACTTGGTAAAATCAGTAAGGAGTGTAGTAGTACCCTCCAGCAGGTGGCACTCCAACGCCATTTACTGGTGGCATGCCATAAGGCATCCCGGCTGGTTGTGTACCATAGTATCCACCGCTGCTTATCTTGGACAAACTCGTCTGTCCTTGCATCCCATTTCTAGCATATTGCTGCCATACAATTTGCTCCTGTACAAGTAATTGCTGTTTCTTCTCCAAATCCGCCATTTGTACATACGAAGGAGGTGGGACAGTCAAAGATGCAGCAAATGGATCCTGTCCAACTGTCTGGACTGTTCCATCAGGTGCAGGGAGTGCTAAAACCGGTGTTGAACTCTTCCCTGGCCCAGGTAATGCCACGCTGCTCGCACTACCACCACTCGACTGGGCAGTGGCAACATGTTGCCTAACCATCCCTTGATCATACATTCCATTCAACAGCAGCGGATCAAGTCCACCGCCCATTGCTGCCTTCTGCTGAGACAGATGACTAGCTGTCTCAACCAAAGCCAACTCCCAATCAGCCTTGCCACTCTCAGCTGCTGGATTCTGCCAAGCAGAGGTCACCTCAGGTCCCCCATTTGAGGAGAATGCTTCCCATGATCCATTGTTTGTTCCAGGCCCTGCAAACAATGCCAACGCAAATTTATTTCCTTGATCATCGGCAGTAACACCCTCCTCCCTTAAATCCACTAAATCCCCAGTCTCCTGAACCACCTCAGCTGGCTTAGGAGACTCTGGTTCAGGTGGTGGTGGAGGAGTATAATCCTCTGATAGAGGCAAAGCTTTAATCTCATTCATATCGGGTGCTGGTTCTTCTGGTGGAGCTGGCAGAGCCTCAACTTTCCTCTCGGGACTTTTTGTTGCCTTAGCCCTATCCCTCACAAACTCCTCTAGTGTATCCAATAGCTTGCTTGTTATCCTCTGAACTTCTGGATACTCGGACGACCTAGCAATACCAATATCCTTGCACCAGTTATAGAATCCCACCAGCTCATCGATCTGCTTTGATGCACTAGCATATGCATCAAATGCCTTAACACAATCCTCGTACTCCATGTCAAAGAATTTATCCAACAAAATAGCTAAAACCTCACATATATCAGCATAAAGCTGAAAACTTTCTTTCACCATAGGATACAAAGTAACCAACACCATTCTTTCATTTTTCGCTAATCCAGTTGGTCGGCAAGACAAAAACCGATCCAACAACCTCTGCAAATGACTCATCTTCCCAAAGATCCTCTCAGGGTCCATCTGTTGCAATGGGGTCACATCTTTCTGATCTTGTACTGTTGACTCCCTCACATCCCCAGACGATCTGGACTTCCTCATTCCATAAGCAGGCTCATCTCTGAACTCGCCATAATCATAGCCTCTGCTGTTAGAGGCAGGTGGAGATCTCCATCTTTCTTCTCTAGACCCATATCTCTCAATCTCTCCACCACCCCCATTTTGCTTCCTCTCAAAAACCATCATCTCCAATCTTTGATCTAAATACACAGCATAAGTTCTAACAAAGGCCGAATGATCCCACGAATTAGAATGAGCCTCATCGCGAAAATCAGACAAATTAAGAAGTCTAGTGCCTCTCCTGGTGGCATACATAATTTCTTGGTGAAAAACAGGATCACCATCATTGAGAAGACGGTGAATGAGCATCAAACACTTGATGGCAACGATCCAATCCCGGGTTTTGCCTAACCTTTTAGAGATTGATGAAACACAAGCAGTGACATAGCCACGTGAACAAGAAGTCAAGTGAAGAATCTCCCGGATATACTTCTCGCTTGCAGGGTCATCATCATGGCTAGTCGCCTTAACAATCGCAACTTCCAGCTCCGGTGCCATATTACTCCCTACCTTCGCAATCCCTATGCTCGTCTGGTCCTTCACCGCCCCAATCGCCTTCCGAATCGTGCTCGGCGCCATGATACCCTTCTCAGATTTCTTCCTCTTCTTCTTTTAAGACCAAAAATTCAAAGGTTACAACTTTAAATCATAAAACACGAACAACTACAAAACTAAAGAAACAACAACTACGTACGTATTTTGATCTAAATCCCAATATAATTGGGTTGAATTCTGACAATAAGAATACTCTATTATTAGTTGGAGTCCATATTTCAGGACACCCAAGAAAAAATCAAATCTGTTGACTTGAAAATACTGTACAAGTTTCTATATTTGCTCCATTAAATTCAAATACCAAAAAATACACCGGAACACAAAATATCTAGCAAAATAACATCTTTTTGACTTGAAAGTATAAGTTTTTATATTTTCTCCATTAAATTCAAAAATTCTTAAACTACACCCAGAACCAAAAGATGCAACAACTAGAAAATCAGCCGCAAAAATAATTTTAAAAAAATGGGTTGAAGTAGATACACACCAGAAGGAAGAAAACAAGGTCGGAAGATTGGAGAAAAAAACAAGAAGAGAAGAGAAAATGGTTTGCCGACAAATGGTGGTCTGAATTTTCTCTCTCTAGATTTGATGCAAGCTTGAAGGAGAGGGAGAAAATGGGAATATAGTTAAAGAAAGAGAGTGGAGAAAAGGAAAGTAGATCTATAAAAGTGGAGGACAATATGGACCGTTGGATCAGAATCGTAGAGGAAAGAGTGTCGGAGGAACATAATAAAGACAGTGTGGCACACACAAAATATGCAATCAACACAAAATGGATAAGTGTTGTTTATTTTAGAGTTAAGTTAATGTCTTAACACCCCCATTATCATGCTTTAGTAATTTTCATATTTAATTGACGTTTGAACATGAAAATCAAATAGTATATTTTAGAATTATTGAAGTTGAATTTGCATTTGAATTGAGTCATATTTTTTGAAAAAATTATTTAGTATTTGAATTTAAAAAATTAAAAAAATATGATTTACACTCTCAATTTCTAAAAAATAGCAAAATTCCTCAACTTGACTAATTTCACTAGTGCAACATTCTCCAAGTCTCCTGGTAGTGTCACTAGTGCTCACACTTTTCTAGTTTGTAGGAAATGTGGTAAGAACCACTTGAGGGAGTGTATGACTGGCGGTGGTAGTCGTTTCGAATGTGGCCAAGTCACAGATTAAGGGAGTGCCTAGTGGCCTCAACTAAGGGGCAAGGATGTTCGACAGAAGCCTCATAACAACCCTTCAGCAGCTCCAGCAGGTCACCCGACTCAGCAAGGTGCCTCATCTAGTGCAGGTGGCGGTCTTGCTAGAATAGGTTTTATGCTTTGTAGACCCGCCAGGATCGAGAAGATTCCCCTGATGATGTAGTCACTGGTATGTTACGTGTCTTTCAACTTGTTGTTTATACATTACTAGATCTAGAAGCCATACTTTCCTTCGTGACTCATTATATTGCAATAAATTTTTATGTCAGTCCCGACATTTTATCAGAACCCTTCTTAGTCTCTACTCCTGTTGGTGAGTCAATCTTACATAAAGAGGTATACAAAAATTTCTAAGTGTCAGTTTTAAAAAAGTCACCACAATTGATCTAATGGAGTTGGACATGCTAGATTTTGATATTATTCTTAGCATAGACTAGTTACACTCATGTTATGCCTCAGTCGGTTATAGAACCAGATTCGTTAAATTTCTAGTTTCCCAATGAACCATTCATATAGTGGAAGTGTAGTACTTCAACGCCTATAGGTCGGGTTGTCTCTTACCTTAAGGCCAAAAATATGATATCTAAGGGTTGTATTTATCATTTAGTCTGAGTTACGAATTACAGGTCTCAAACCCCAACCCTTCAATCAGTTTTAGTGGTAAATGAATTTCCAAAAGTGTTTTCCAAAGATCTTCCCGGAGTCTGTTCCTAAAGGGAAATTTAGTTCGGAATAGTCTTTGTTTTAGATACCTAATTGATCTCAAATCCTTCTTATACAATGACTCTAGCTGAGCTTAAGGAGTTAAAGGATCAACTAAAGGACCTTCTAGATAAAGGTTTCAACAGACCCAATATCTCTCCATGAGGTGCTCTAGTTCTCTTCATGCGTAAAAATGATGGTTCTCACAGAATGTGTATTTATTACCTCCAGCTGAGCTAAGACACAATCAAGAATAAGTATTTCAATTCTAGAAATGATGACTTGTTAGATCATGTCTAGACCCAGGGGTACACCCTAGATGTAACATGGCGTATAGGACCCCGAGAGGCCCCATACAGGCCAGTTAGCATTCATAACATAAGAAATAGAAGCAAAAGAGATAAAAATAATATTTCAAGTCCAAAAGTTTTATAAAAGCAAATCGTAAGTCTAAACACTTGTTTCATTAGCCATCTAGTACATAAGAATGAAATTGGGCCTAGCCCATACATCATGTCCAAAACTGAGAGTAATAAAGGAAACTAAAAACAATGAAGATCCGTCCTCGAAGCATGAGAACTCACCAAAGCTCGGAAATCTCACAAATCAACCTCTAGCCACAAAACTGAGAACCCTGACTGTTGGACCCTACATTTGAGAAAATGTAGGCAACAGTATGCGTTAGTACAAAATATGTACCAAGTATGATAGCCATGCATATAAACATTTAAAACATGCTAAAAAGGGACATTTTCATGAGTAAGCAATGATCAAACTAAAACATGCATCTTGAGAGTTAGAAAACATAAGTCATAAAACATGCCCAATGCAAGAGAATATCATCTTGAAACATACTTACGATACTTCTTGAAGTAACTTTGGTTCATCATAACATTTACTTATTTGTGGGAAGTAGCCTTAACTGACATATAAGACCATGTGAGCTAGCAACATGAAATCCGGTGTCTACCCCACATCGAAAAGGGTTGTCCTACTTGCCACGGTAAGGACCATGAACTTCTAGCTATTGTGAATCAACTAGCTAATGTCTATCTAGACAATCCTATGTTGGCACATAGTTATGGGACATGGGTAATCGCCACTTGTCCACTCGGTACTAAGCTTAACTTCCACGGAATAGTTATTAATCCTATTCATCTTAGCTCATGAAGGAACATGGTAATCGCCTCTATACATTACATCATATGAGATGTGTAATCGTCTCTTGTCATTCTAATTAGAGAGCATGGGTAATCGCCTCTTGCCTCAACATTAGCATAACTTCTTATCATTGGTTCGTTTTAGGTGAGAAGACCTTTCACTCTAAGAATCCTTAATATGTGAGAAAACCTTTCACAATTCATCCTTACATGTGTATATGAGAAATCCGTTCAACAATAGCAACATCATTGATACTTCAATCTCAAAGCATCCTTAAACATTTACATAAACTTCATAAGAACATGCAAAATTCCATAATTTACCTTTCAAGATTCAAAACTCACTTTCAATCATCAACATCTAGAAGACATGGGTTAAACATGGGTCCATAGAAATTCATCATAAATTTAGGTAATTCTATTCAATTCATGCTTGATTTCATATAATCTTCTTTCATAATCCAAGACCCACATTATATGCTCATAATTGAAAAACATGGGAATTACATGGTTTCATGGGGAATCATCATAAAATCATGAGATTAACTCAATTCATGCATCATAGATCATAAATCAACCAATTAGATCAATAATTAGGAGAATCCATAACATAGAAGAAAATCCTAACTCAATTGGGGAATTCTAACTTTGAAAATAGGAGAATTTGGGAACTCCATGGATAGAAGGAATCCATGGATGAAAAGTATCATACCTCAATGCCAAAAGCTTAACTTCAATGGAGGAATTGGAGACTTGTCTTGAAAACCCTAGCTTTCTTCTTCAACTTTTAGAGAGAAAAATATTTGAGAGAAAGAACTTGATCTTCTTTTAGGGATTTGAGAGAATCATTTTAAATTGGGGGAAATTTGGGGTAAAATACTTTATATAGGTCTTTAAGTGAAGGGTAAAACGACATGGTATTGAATTAAAATAATCTGAAAAGACCCAGAAGTCCCTGATTTAAAAACTGAAAACGAGACACGCTGGAGCTCGCCAAAAGCCACTCAGTGACCATCGAGTGAGCCTTTAGCTTATGGAAAGTTCAGTGAGTTGGAGACTCGCCGAATGGAACGAAGAGCTTGATCCAGCTCGCCCGAAGTTCCACAACACTGGATGCATAAATCAATTTTAAAAAGGCGAGGAGTTATACTCGCGAATCGCGGATTCATTCGGCGTTCTCGAGCTACTTCACCAAATGGCTGCGAAATGAATATTTTTCCCTTTTCTAAATCCGAGGTGTTACATTATCTCCCCTTAGGATCATTCGTCCTCGAATGAGATTCAAGACATCAAAAGGAAGGTAGGAAGTTAAACTTAACAGCCCAATCATGAATGCAATCACATAAATGCACATATCCGAGGAGGAAACATCAACTCCAAGCTAAGGCATGTTGGAAACATCATAATATGAAGGCTATATGCAACTCATACTAAAAGGCACATAACATGTAGAAATCAATCAAGTTGACTCATTTTCTCAAGACTTAAGCTTTTCATGAACATGCATAAATGAGGAAAACATGGAAATATCTAAGACACATGACACCAAAAGAGTAAACCATAAGGAGTTCATTACCTCAAGCTAGAGTAATGGTAGAAGGAAAGAGATGAGGATATCGGGACATCATATTGGCCTCGGCCTCCCAAGTAGCACCCTCAACTAGCTGATTCATCCACAACACTTTCACGGAAGCAACTTCTTTATTTCTCAACTTCTTGACTTGCCGGTCTAAAATCTCAAACGGAACTTCTTCATGAGAAAGATTCTCCTTAAATCCCAAACCTCTAAGGGAACTATAGATGTCGGATCACCAACACATTTCTTCAACAAGGAGACATGGAAAACTGGATGCATCGATGCCAATTCATTAGGCAATTCTAGTTCATAAGTAACCTTACCAACACGTCTCAAAATCTGATATGGGCCTACATATCAGGGACTAAGCTTCCCTTTCTTACCAAACCTCATTACATCCTTCATGGGTGAGATTTTCAAGTAAACCCAATCATGAACATTAAACTCGAGATCTCTTCTTCTTACATCGACATATGACTTTTGCCGACTTTGAGCCGTTTTCAACCTTTCTCTAATAAGTCTAACTTTTCCATGGCCCCATGTACCAACTTGGGACCTGTTAGGGCCACCTCACCCACCTCAAACCAACCTATCGGAGATCTACACCTCCTACCATACAATGCCTCAAATTGAGCCATACCAATACTTGAGTGATAACTATTGTTATACGTAAACTCAATCAAAGGCAAGTGATCATCCCAATTACCCTTGAAATCAATCACATAAGCTCTCAACATATCTTCCAAAGTTTGGATAGTACGCTCCGCTTGTCCATCGGTCTGGGGATGAAAGGTCGTACTAAGCTTAACACGGGTACCCAGACCTTTTTGAAAAGATCTCCAAAACTAAGAAGTGAATTGAGTACTACGATCGGAGATAATGGACAAAGGCACTCCATGCAACTTAATCATTTCCCCCAAGTACAACTTGGCATAATCCTCCACCGAATAAGAAACCTTCACAGGGATGAAATGGGCCGATTTCGTCACTCGATCTACTATAACCCAAATCGAGTCATGTTGTCTCCGGGTGCGAGGCAAACTAACTATGAAGTCCATATTCACATCTTTCCACTTCTAAGTAGGAATGTTAATGTCTTGGGATAAACCTCCCGGTCTCTGATGCTCAACTTTCACTTGTTGACAATTAGGACATTTGGCCACAAACTCCGCAATATCCTTCTTGATCGCATTCAACCAATAGATCTTCCGCAAATCACGGTACATCTTGGTGGCTCCCGGGTGAATAGAATACCAAGAACTATGGGCTTCTGACAAGATCTATTCCCTCAAGTCATCAACATTAGGAACACATAAATGACCTTGATATCTAAGTACTCCATCTCCCCCTTCGGAGAAAGCCTCAACGAATTTCTTAAGCACCACTTCCTTCAATTCAACCAAAGTTGGATCAAGACCTTGCTTGGCTTTCACATCTACCACAAAAGACGATTCTGAAACATTGTGGACCATAACACCACCCTTGGTGGAGTCCACTAACTGAACACCCAACCGGGCCAATCTATGAACATCTCAAACTAACTCCTTCTTATCTTCCTCAATATGAGCCACACTACCCATAAATAACTGACTAAGAGCATCCGCCACCACATTCGCTTTACTAGAATGATAGAGAACACTCATATCATAATCCTTCAATAACTCAAGCCACCTTCTTTGGTGAAGATTTAGATCCTTCTGATTAAACACATATTGTAAATTATTATGGTCGGTCAACACATCTACATGAGCACCATACAAATAGTGCCTCCAAATCTTTAAGGTGAAAACAACCGCCGCTAGTTCAAGGTCATGGGTAGGATAAGTATTTTCATGAACCTTAAGTTGCCTTGAAGTATAGGCAATGACTTTCCCATTTTGCATGAGCACACATCCTAGCCCAATTCTCGAGGCATCACAATAAACAACAAAACCATCAGTCCCTTCCGGTAAAGTCAATAATGGAGCGGAAGTAAATCTGTCCTTCAACTCGTAGAAACTCTTTTCACATGCTTCAGACCATATGAACTTAACCTTGGTTTGAGCCAAAGCCGTCAAAGGAGAGGTAATCGAAGAGAAACCTTCAACAAACCTTCTATAATAATCGGCTAGACCCAAGAAACTTCTAATATCCGAAGGGGTTAGAGGTCTAGGCCAACTCTTGACCGCATCCGTCTTCTTAGGATCTACCATAATACCCTTACTCGAAACACTGTGACCAAGAAAAGCCACAGACCTTAACCAAAACTCACATTCGCTAAACTTTGCAAAGAGTTGTTGGTCCTTGAGAATTCGCAACACAACCCTCAAATTCTTGATATGATCATCCTCACTTCTCGAATAAATCATTATATCATCAATGAACTGTAACACCCCGGATTCGAGAAGGGGGTAAGACAACATTTTTCAGAAGCTGTAGGTGCCATCCGACAGAGGCCACCCATGGCCCGTGGATGGGACCACCGACCATAGGTGTGGTCCGTTGATTGGCTACCCAAAAAGGGGTCAGGGGACCTAGAACCACGGCCAGACCAACGGACCATTGGTGGGACCACGTTCTGTGGTTGAGGGCCCGTGGTCCAGACCCCCAATTCCCACTCTATGATCCAGATGACGGACTAAGAGGACAGACCACGGTTCTCGGTCCAAGGTGGCATTGGTAGGTCAGTAGTTATTTTAGGGGTAGTTGGGTCTTTTCCTAATTAGTCTAGCCTAATACTATGTCATTTTACCCTTCATCTATAGACATGTATAAGTGATTCAACCCTCAAATTAGTTTATTCACTTCATTCTCTCAAATTTCTAAAAGAAGAACAAGTCTCCTCTCCAAAATATTTCTCTCTCTAGAAAGCTTGAAGAAGAAGGATTCAACCTAGGGTTTTAAGTCAAGTTTTTATTCCTCCATTGAAGATAAGCAATTGGCTTCAAGGCATGATAGTTTTCATCCATGGATTATTTCCATTCATGGAGTTCCCAAATTCTCCTATTTTCAAAGTTAGAAATCCTCAATTGAGTTAGGGTTTTCTTCAATTATCATGGGTTCTCTTGATTATTGATTTAAATGATTGAATTATGATCTCTTATGCATGATTGATGAAATACTATGATTTTATGATTATTCCCCTATGAACCCATGTAATCCCCATGTTTTCAAGTTATGATCATGTGATGTGGGATTTTGATTATGAAAGGAGAGTTTTATAAAATTAAGAATGTATTGATAGAATTACATGAATTTATGATGAAATCCATATCTAACCCATGTTTTTTAAATGTTGATGATTGAAAATGGGTTTTGAACCTTGAAAGGTGAATTGTGGAATTATGCATGTTCTTATGAAGTCTATGAAAATGTTTAAGGATGCTTTGAGAGTGAAGTATCGATGATGTTGTTGTTGTTGTGTTGTTGAAAGGATTTCTCATAAACACATAAAAGCATGATGTGAAAGGTTTTCTCACATAATAAAGGGTTCTAAGTTTGAAAGGTCTTCTCACCTAATTAAATCAAAGATTAAGAGCTTTCCTAATGAAACCTAGCTTGAATTGGTTATTGAATGATATCTTTCCATGGATAATGACTTAGCTTGGATTGGCAAGATGAAGTGCCCTTTCATGGATGATAAGAACAAGTAAGAAATGACTATTCCATGGGAAATATGCTTAGCACCGAGAGGATATTGAGATAGAAGATCTCCCGTTATTAGAGGCTGGGTTTCTAGAAGAAATCTCCTTATCCCTTACCTATGTGCCCCCATAGGATGATTGTCTCGATAGACATTAGCTAGTGGATCCACTTAAGCTAGAAGTTCATGGTCCTTACCTTGGCAAGTAGGACAACCTTTTTCGGTGTGGGAGACCCCGGGGGATCATGGTATAGCTCACATGGTCTCTATGTTGGTTAAGGCTACTTCCCATAATAATAATGAACTATGGTTACTTCAAGAAGTATCTCATATGTGTTCAAAGGCTTTTAAGATGTTAGCTTGCATTGACCACGTTTTATGACTTACGTTGTCTAACCCTTTTATATCATATTTTAGTTTGGTCAATTGCATGTCATGAAATGTCCTATTTTAGCATGATTTAAATATTTTATGCATAGCTATCATACTTGGTACATTGTTTTATACTAACGCATACTCTTGCCTACATTTCTCCAAATGTAGGGTCTGATAGTCAGGGTTATCAGTTTCGTAGCTAGTGGTTGATTACGAGGTTACCGAGCTTTGGTGAGTCCTCATGCTTCGAGGATGGATTTTATTGTTTCAGTTTTCTTTCATATTTCTAGTTTTGGACATGATGTATGGGCTAGGCCTAATTTTATTCTATTGTACTAGATGTCTAATGAGACAAGTATTTTAGACTTCCGCTTTACTTTTATGAAACTTTTGGACTTGAAATGTTGTCTTTTACTTCTTTTGTTTTATTTCTTATGTTGTGAATGCTAAGTGGCTTGTATGGGGCCTCGCGGGGTCTTATACGCCATGTTACATCTAGGGGTACCCCTGGGTCATGAAAAACTAGGTAATCAGAGCATAAGGTTTAGAATGGTCCTAGGATGTCTCATAAGCCACGCCGAGTAGAGTCTTGTTCATGAGTGTGAAGCAGGCCACATTTATGAATGAGAGGCTACAAGATGTTTAGGAAACTCCACTTCTTTATTACTCTAAATTCGTGCGATAGAGTTTCACTCTATAAGGTCTCTCTCCTAATCCTTACCCGATGCTCTACAGGACATGGCTACTCGAAGAGCTTACGCTAGAAGAAATGTGAGGGAGAATGCAAAACAAGAAGCTCCTCCCCAAGCTCCTCAAATTTCGGTCGATCCTTTGGTCGAGCAAGTGACTAATGCAGAGTTTAGGGCTGCTTTTCAAGTGTTGGATCAAGCCATGACGACCCAAGCCAATAGGAAGGTTGCGGTTCCCGTGAACCCAAATGTGGGTACGACAGAATCTAGAGTGAGGGACTTCACTAGGATGAATCCTTTGGAGTTTCATGGTTCTAAGTTTGAGGAAGATCCTCAAGAGTTCATTGATGAGGTTTATAAGGTCTTGATGATCATGGGAGTGACGCCGGTCGAAAAGGAAGAGTTGGCCGCTTATCAACTTAAAGGTGTTTCTCAAATATGGTACAACTAATGGAAAGAAGGGAGATCGGAAGATGCGGGTCCTCTTGATTGGAAGAAGTTTAAGGCAGCTTTTCTTGATAGGTTTTTTCCCCTTGAGATGAGGGAAGCAAAGGTGTTTGAGTTCATCAACCTTCGTCAAGGAAGTATGAGTGTGAGGGAATGTGCTTTGAAGTTCACACAATTGTCTAAATATGCTCCAACAATGGTTGTCGATCCTTGGGCAATGATGAGTAAGTTCATTTCGGTTGTGTCTGAAATGGTGGTTAAAGAGTGTTGTACCGCCATGCTCATTAATGACATGGACATCCCCCGTCTCATGGTTCATGCTCAACAGATCGAAGAGGAGAAACTTAAGGAAAAGTCTAGGGAAACAAAGAGGTCTAAGACCGGTGATGGTAATTTCTCTCATACAAGGTCCGATGGACATGGTTGTTCTAGATTTCGACAAAGGTTTTCCAGTCAAGGTTCCTCCAATGCTTCTCCTAAGTTCAACAAAGATAGGGTGTCTAACCCTAAGCCTCAAGGAGGGAATGGTAGTGGATCTTCATTGCCTATGTCTACTTGTGCTAGGTGTGGAAAGAAACACGAGGTTAAGTGCCTAGCCGGCACGGATGGTTGCTTCAGTTGTGATTGTGTTCATTGATGATATATTGATCTATTCGAGAATTGAGAATGAGAATATGGATCATTTGAGGATTGTGTTGTAAATTCTTAAGGAACAACAACTTTTTTCCAAGTTTAGAAAATGTGAGTTTTGGCTAAGGTCCGTAGCTTTTCTTGGTCATATTGTTTCAAGTAAGGGTATTGAGGTAGATCCTAAGAATATGGATGCCGGAAAAAGTTGGCCTAGACCTCTATCCCCTTCGGATATTAGAAGTTTCTTAGGTTTAGCTGGTTATTATAGAAGGTTTGTTGAGGGGTTCTCTTCGATTGCCTCTTCTTTGACAACTTTGACTCAAAAGAAGGCTAAGTTCGTATGGTCTGAAGCGTGTGAGAAGAGTTTTCAAGAATTGAATGATAGACTTACTTCCGCTCTGGTGTTAACTTTACCAGAAGGGATTGATGGTTTTGTTGTTTATTGTGATGCCTCGAGAATTAGGCTAGGGTGTGTGCTTATGCACAATGGGAAAGTTATTGCCTATGCCTCAAGGAAACTTAAGATTCATGAAAATAATTACCCTACCCATGACCTTGAACTAGCGACCGCTGTTTTTGCCTTAAAGATATGAAGACATTATTTGTATGGTGTGCATGTAGATGTGTTTACTGACCACAACAGTTTGCAATATGTGTTTAATCAAAAGGATTTAAATCTTCACCAAAGAAGGTGGCTTGAGTTATTGAAAGATTATGATATGAGTGTTCTCTATTACCCCGGTAAGGCTAATGTGGTGGCGGATGCTCTTAGTCGGTCATTCATGGGTAGTGTTGCCCATGTTGAAGAAGAGAAGAAAGAGTTGGTTCGAGATGTTCATAGATTGGCCCGATTGGGTGTTCAGTTAGTGGACTCTACCAAGGGTGGTGGTATGGTCCACAATGGTTCATAATCGTCTTTAGTGGCGGATGTGAAAGCCAAGCAAGGTCTTGATCCAATTTTGGTTGACTTAAAAGAAGCGGTGCTTAAGAAATCTATTGAGGCTTTCTTCCAAGGGGGAGATGGTGTACTTAAATATCAAGGTCGTTTGTGTGTTCCTAATGTAGATGACTTCAGGGAGCAGATCTTGTCAGAAGCCCATAGTTCTCAGTATTTCATTCACTCGGGAGCCACTACGATGTACTGTGATTTACGGGAGGTCTACTGGTGGAATGAGATGAAGAAGGATATTGTGGAATTTGTGACTAAGTGTCCTAATTGTCAACAAGTAAAAGTTGAGCATCAGAAATCGGGAGGTTTATCCCAAGACATTAGCATTTCTACTTGGAAGTGGGAAGATATGAATATGGACTTTATTGTTGGTTTACCTCGCACCCGGTGACAACATGACTCGATTTGGGTTATAATAGATCGGATGACGAAATCGACTCATTTAATTCCTGTCAAGGTTTCCTATACGACGGAGGAATATGCTAAGTTGTACTTAAGAGAAATGGTAAAGTTGCATGGAGTGCCTTTGTCCATTATTTTCGATCATGGTACCCAATTCACTTCTCAGTTTTGGAAGTCTTTCCAAAAGGGTCTTGGTACTTGTGTTAAGCTTAGTACAACCTTTCATAACCAAACCGATGGGGAAGAGGAGCGTATTATCCAAACTTTGGAAGACATGTTGAGAGCTTATGTGATGGATTTTAAGGGTAATTGGGATAACCATTTGCCATTGATTGAGTTTGCTTATAACATTAGCTATCACTCGAGTATTGGTATGGCTCCATTTGAGGTATTGTATGGTAGGATGTGTAGATCTCCTATAGGTTGGTTTGAGGTAGGTGAAGTTTCCCTAATAGGTCCCGAGTTGGTACATGAGGCCATAGATAAGGTTCGACTTATTAGAGAGAGGTTGAAAACGGCTTAAAGTCGGCAAAAGTCATATGTCGATGTAAGAAGAAAAGATCTTGAGTTTGATGTTCATGATTGGGTTTACTTGAAAATCTCGCCCATGAAGGGTGTAATGAGGTTTGGTAAGAAAGGGAAGCTTAGTCCCCATTATGTAGGCCCATATCAGATTTTGAGAGGTGTTGGTAAGATTGCTTATGAACTAGATTTGCCTAATGAGTTGGCATCGGTGCATCCGGTTTTTCATGTCTCTATGTTGAAGAAATATGTTGGTGATTCGACATCCATAGTTCCTTGAGAAGGTTTGGGAGTTAAGGAGAATCTTTCTTTTGAAGAAGTTTCGGTTGAGATTTTAGACCGGCAAGTCAAAAAGTTGAGAAACAAAGAAGTTACTTTCGTGAAAGTGTGATGGAGGAATCAGTTAGTTGAGGGTGCTACTTGGGAGGCCGAGGCCGACATGATTTCCCGATATCCTCATCTTTTTCCTTCTACTCCTATTCTAGCTTGAGGTATTGAGTTCCTCATGGTTTTCTCTTTGTTTGGTGTCATGTGTCTTGAATGTTTCCATGATTTTCTTACTATGCATGATTCATGAAAGGTTTAAGTTTTGAGAAAAATGAGTCAACTTGAATGATTTCTACATGTTTATGTGCATTTGAGTATGAATTGCATATAGACTACATGATATGATGTTTTGAACATGCTTTAGCTTGGAGTTGATGTTTCCTCCTCGGATATATGCATTTGAGTATGTTTTAGCTTGAAGATAATGTTTCCTCCTCGGGTATGTGCACTATATGATTGCATTCATGTTGGGCTGCTAGGTTTAGCACCTATCTTTCTTATGATGTTGTAAATATGTCCTAGCTTGGAGTCGATATTCCTCCTTGGTTGTGTGCATTTTGATGAAGTTTTATACATGATAGGTTGTTAGACTTAGTTTCCACCCTTTTAATAATGTCTTGCATCTCATTCGAGGACGAATGATTCCAAGGAGGAGTTATTGTAACACCCCAGATTTGAGAAGTGGGTAAGACAACATTTTTCAGAAGCTACAGGTGCCATCCGACGGAGGCTACCCACGGCCCGTTGATGGGACCACGGACCGTAGGTGTGGTCTGTGGATTGGCTACCCAAAAAGGGGTCAGGGGACCTAGAACCACGCCGGACCAACGGACCATTGGTGGGACCACGGTCCGTGGTCCAGACCCCCAATTCCCACTCTCTGATCCAGACGCCGGACCAACAGGACTGGCCGTCGGTCAGACCACGGTCCGTCAGTCCAAGTCGTCATTGGTAGGTTGACAGTTATTTTAGGGGCAGTTGGGTCTTTTCCTAATTAGTCTAACCTAATACTATGTCGTTTTACCCTTCATCTATAGACCTATATAAGTGATTTCAACCCTCAAATTAGTTCATTCACTTCATTCTCTAAAATTTCTAAAAGAAGAACAAGTCTCCTCTCCAAAATATTTCTCTATCTAGAAAGCTTGAAGAAGAAGGATTCAACCTAGGGTTTCAAGTCAAGTTTTCATTCCTCCATTGAAGATAAGAAATTGGTTTCAAGGTATGATAGTTTTCATCCATGGATTCTTTCCATTCATGGAGTTCCCAAATTATCCTATTTTCAAAGTTAGAAATCCCCAATTGAGTTAGGGTTTTTTTCAATTGTCATGGGTTCTCTTGATTATTTATTTAAATGATTGAATTATGATTTCTTATGCATGAATTGATGAAATACTATGATTTTATGATTATTACCCTATGAACCCATGTAATCCTAATGTTTTCAAGTTATGATCATGTGATGTGGGATTTTGATTATGAAAAGAGAGTTTTATGAAATTAAGCATGTATTGATAGAATTACATGAATTTATGATGAAATCCATATCTAACCTATATTTTCTAAATGTTGATGATTGAAAGTGGGTTTTGAACCTTGAAAGGTAAATTTCAGAATTATGCATGTTCTTATGAAGTCTATGAAAATGTTTAAGGATGCTTGAGAGTGAAGTATCAATGATGATGTTGTTGAAAGTATTTCTCAAAAACACATAAAAGCATGATGTGAAAGGTTTTCTCACATAATAAAGGGTTCTAAGGTTGAAAGGTCTTCTCACCTAATTGAATCAAAGATTAAGATCTTTCCTAATGAAACCTAGCTTGGATTGACTATTGAATGATACCTTTCCATGGATAATGACTTAGCTTGGATTGGCAAGATGATGTGCCCTTCCATGGATGATAAGAACAAGTAAGAAATGACTATTCCGTAGAAATTATTCTTAGCAACGAGAGGACATTGAGATGGAAGCTCTCCCGTTAGTAGACGCCGAGTTTCTAGAAGCAATCTCCTTAACCCTTACCTATGTGCCCCCATAGGATAATTGTCTAGATAGACATTAGCTAGTGGATCCACTTAAGCTAGAAGTTCATGGTCCTTACCTTTGCAAGTAGGACAACCCTTTTTGATGTGGGAGACACCGGGGGATCATGGTATAGCTCCCATGGTCTCTATGTCGGTTAAGGCTACTTACCACAATAATAATGAACTAAGGTTACTTCAAGAAGTATCGCTTATGTGTTCAAAGGCTTTTAAGATGTTAGCTTGTATTGACCACGTTTTATGACTTATGTTGTCTAATCCTTTTATATCATGTTTTAGCTTGGTCAATTGCATGTCATGAAATATCCTATTTTAGCATGATTTAAATGTTTTATGCATAGCTATCATACTTGGTACATTGTTTTGTTCTTACGCATATTCTTGCCTACATTTCCCCAAATGTAGGGTCCGACAGTCAGGGTTCTTAGTTTTGTGGCTAGTGGTTCATTACGAGGTTTTCTAGCTTTGGTGAGTCCTCATGCTTCGAGGAAAGATTTTATTGTTTCAGTTTTCTTTCATATTTTCATTTTTGGACATGATGTATTGGCTAGACCCAATTTCATTCTATTGTTCTAGATGGTTAATGAGACAAGTGTTTTAGACTTCCGCTTTAATTTTATGAAACTTTTGGACTTGAAATGTTGTCTTTACTTCTTTTGTTCTATTTCTTATGTTGTGAATGCTAAGTGGCTTGTATGGGGCCTCTCGGGGTCTCATACGCCATGTTACATCTAGGGGGTACCCCTGGGTCGTGACATGAACACAATCACAAGTATATCAAGGTATTGCCTAAACACCCTATTCATCAAATCGATAAATGCCGCCGAAGCATTAGTCAACCCAAATGACATCACCAAAAACTCATAATGTTCATACCGAGTTCGAAAAGCCGTCTTCGGAATTTCATCTTCCTTCACCCTCAATTGGTGATAACCCGACCGAAGGTCAATCTTGGAGAAGTAACTTGCTCCTTGAAGTTGGTCAAACAGATCATCTATCCTTGGAAGAGGATACTTATTTTTAATGGTAACCTTATTCAATTGATGGTAGTTTATACACATACGAAGAGAACCATCCTTCTTTCTAAAAAATAAGACTGGGGCACCCCATGGAGAGATACTCGGCCGGATGAAACCCTTATCCAACAAATCTTTCAATTGTTCTTTTAACTCCTTTAGTTCTGCCAGAGCCATTCGGTAAGGAGGAATAGAGATAGGTTGCATATCTGGGAGAAGGTCAATACCGAAGTCTATTTCCCTTTCGGGAGTAATACCGGGTAGATCATCTAGGAACACTTCCGAAAACTCATTCACAACGGGGACCGACTTAAGAGTAGGGGTTTCGGAATCTACATCCCTCACCCTAACTAGATGGTATATGCAACCCTTAGAATCATCTTTCTAAGCTTTAATACAAGAGACAAACTGACCCTTAGGCATAGAATTTCCCCCTTTCCACTCTAAGACAGGCTCATTCGGGAACTGAAACTTGACTACACGAGTTCTACAATCAATAGAAGCATAACATGAGTGCATCCAATCCATACCAAGGATAACATTAAAATCTGGCATATCAAGCTCTACCAAGTCAACAAGAGTAACTCTATGGGACAAGGAAATGGGACACTTTCTATAGACCCTCTTAGCCAAAATAGAATCACCAACAGGGGTAGAGACAGAAAAAGGATCTAACAACACATCCGGAAGAACATCAAACCTCATAGCCACTTATGGCATCACAAAAGACAAGGTAGCACCGGTATCAAGTAAAATCATAAACATCAAGTTGGAAGACTTTCAACATACCGGTAACCACATCGGGAGAACCCTCTTGTTCACCACGAGTCTGAAGTGCATAGAATCGGGTTTGCTTGGGAGCATTTGGACCCGAACCACTTGGACTGGATGAAAGATTATGTTGAGCCCTTCGGCGATTATCTCCTTCATTCTTAGCAAATAAAGGACAATCTCTTATCTTGTGGTCCATCTTACCACAACTAAAACAAGCATTGGAACCCGCTAGACATTTACCCTCATGCTTCCTTCCACACTTGGCACAAGTAGGTAATAATGACCCACTACCATTTTCTCCTTGAGGCTTAGGGTTAGACACCCTATCTTTGTTGAACCTAGTAGGAGCATTGGACGAACCTTGACCGGAAAACCTTTGTCGAAATATAGAACGACCATGTCCATCGGACCTTGCATGAGAAAAATTACCATCACTAGTTTTAGCCCTCTTTGTCTCCCTAGACTTTTCCTTAAGTTTCTCCTCTTCAATCTGTTGAGCATGGACCATGAGACGAGAAATGTACATGTCATTAACAAGCATGGAGGTACGACACTCCTTAACAACCATTTCGGACACACCTGAAACAAACTTACTCATCTCTGCCCTAGGGTCGACAACCATTTTAGGAGCATATCGAGACAATTGTGTGAACTTCAAAGCATATTCCTTCACACTCATACTTCCTTGACGAAGGTTGATGAACTCAAGCACCTTTTCCTCCCTCATCTCAAGGGGAAAAAACCTATCAAGGAAAGTAACCTTAAACTTCTCCCAATCGAGAGGACCCACATCTTTCGGTCTCCCTTCTTTCTATTGATTTAACCAAATTTGAGAAACACCCTTAAGTTGATAAGCGGCTAACTCCGCCTTTTCAACCGGCATCACTCCCATGATCATCAACACCTTGTATACCTCATCAATGAACTCTTGAGGATCTTCCTTAAACTTAGAACCATGAAACTCCGGAGGATTCATTCTAGTGAAGTCCCTCACTTTAGATGCCATCGTACCAACATTTGGGTTCACGGGGATCACAACCTCCCTACTGGCTTGGGCCGTCATGGGTTGAACCAATACTTGAAAAGCAGCCCTAAACTCCGCATTGGACACTTGCTCGGCCAAAGGGTCGATCGAAGCTTGAGGAGATTAAGGAGGAGCTTCTTGTTCCATATTCTCCCTCACATTCCTTCTAGCATAAACTCTTCGAGTAGCCATATCCTGTAGAGCATCGGATAAGGATTAGGAGAGAGACCTTATAGAGTTAAACTCTATCGCACGACATTAGAGTAATGAAGAAGTGGAGTTTCCTAAACATCTTGTAGCCTCTCATTCATAAATGTGGCGCGCTTCACACTCATGAAAAAGACTCTACTTGACGTGGCTTATGAGACATCCTAGGACCATTCTAAACCTTGTACTCTGATTACCAAGTTTGTCACGACCCAGAGGTACACCCTAGATGTAACATGGCGTATAGGACCCCGAGAAGCCCCATTCAAGCCACTTAACATTCATAACATAAGAAATAGAAGCAAAAGAGATAAAGACAACATTTCAAGTCAGAAAGTTTTATAAAAGCAAAGCGGAAGTCTAAAAACTTGTCTCATTAGCCATCTAGTACATAAGAATAAAATTGGGCCTAGCCCATACATCATGTCCAAAACTGAGAGTAATAAAGAAAACCAAAAACAATGAAGATCCGTCCTCGAAGCATGAGGACTCACCAAAGCTCGGAAATCTTGCAAATCAACCTCTAGCCACAAAACTGAGAACCCTGACTGTCGGACCCTACATTTGGGGAAATGTAGGCAAGAGTACGCGTTAGTACAAAATATGTACCAAGTATGATAGCCATGCATATAAACATTTAAAACATGCTAAAAGGGGACATTTTCATGAGTAAGCAATGATCAAGCTAAAACATGCATCTTGAGAGTTAGAAAACATGTCATAAAACATGCCCAATGCAAGAGAATATCATCTTGAAACATACTTACGATACTTCTTGAAGTAACCTTGGTTCATCATAACATTTACTTATTTGTGGGAAGTAGCCTTAATCAACATATAATACCATGTGAGCTAGCAACATGAAATCCGGTGTCTACCCCACACCGAAAAGGGGTGTCCTACTTGCCACGGTAAGGACCATGAACTTCTAGCTATTGTGGATCCACTAGATAATGTATATCTAGACAATCCTATGTTTGCACATACTTGTGGGACATGGGTAATCGCCACTTGTCCACTCGGTACTAATCTTAACTTCCACGGAATAGTTATTTATCCTATTCATCTTAGCTCATGAAGAAACATGGGTAATTGCCTCTAGTCCTTACATCATATGACATGGGTAATCGCCTCTTGCCTCAACATTAGCATAGCTTCTTATCAGTGGTTCGTCTTAGGTGAGAAGACCTTTCACTCTAAGAACCCTTAATATGTGAGAAAACCTTTTACAATTCATCATTACATGTGTATATGAGAAATCCTTTTAACAACACAACAATAGCAACATCATTGATACTTCAATCTCAAAGCATCTTTAAACATTTACATAAACCTCATAAGAACATGCAAAATTCCATAATTTACCTTTCAAGGTTCAAAATCCACTTTCAATCATCAACATCTAGAAGACATGGGTTAAACATGGGTCCATAGAAATTCATCATAAATTCATGTAATTCTATTCAATTAATGCTTGATTTCATATAATTATTTTTTTATAATCCAAGACCCATATTATATGCTCATAATTGGAAAACATGGAAATTACATGGGTTCATGGGAAATCATCATAAAATTATGACATTAACTCAATTCATGCATCCTAGATCATAAATCAATCAATTAGATCAATAATTAGGAGAACCCATAACACAGAAGAAAACCCTAACTCAATTGGGGAATTCTAACTTTGAAAATAGGAGAATTTGGGGGCTCCATGAATGGAAGAAATCCATGGATGAAAACTATCATACCTCAATGCCAAAAGCTTAACTTCAATGGAGGAATTGGAGACGTGTCTTGAAAACCCTAGATTTCTTCTTTAACTTTTAGAGAGAGAAATATTTGAGAGGAAGAACTTGATCTTCTTTTAGGGATTTGAGAGAATTATTTTAAATTGGGGGAAATTTGGGGTAAAATACTTTCTATAGGTCTTTAAGTGAAGGGTAGAATGACATGGTATTAAATTAAAATATTCTAAAAAGACCCAGAAGTCCCTGATTTAAAAATTAAAAACGAGACACGCTGGAGCTCGCCAAAAGCCACTCGGTGACTCACCGAGTGAGCCTTTAGCTCGCTGAAAGTTTGAGTGAGTCGGCTCCTGGACCAAGTTAATTAGGTGATGGGGAGTTCATCTTGGCGACTCACCGAATGGAACGGCGAGCTCGATCCAGCTCGCCTAAAGTTCCATAACACTGGATGCATAAATCAATTTCAAAAAGGCGAGGAGTACTACTCGGCGGTTCTCCGAGTCATTTGGCGTTCTCGATCTACTTCGCCGAATGGCTGCGAAATGAATATTTTTCCCTTTTCTAAATCTGAGGTGTTACAGATCAGCTTCATAATGCTAGAATCTTTTCAAGGATAGACATTAGATCAAGCTATCATATCACAACCCAAAGTACACTCTAGACGTGATATGACGAATAAGACCCCGAAAGATCCTAAAGAAACCACTTGACATAAGCATGACATAATGAAATACAATTTAAGAGATATAATCAAGATAAGTCTCAAATCATAAAATGACATAAACTATACCAACAGAGTACATAAGAGATATGTGGTAAACTACTAGGTCTAACACAAGTCTTTCTAATGTCATAAGAGTAGTTGGGACATAACTCATACAAGTCTAAAATTAGAAAAGCAATAAAGTGTATATGGTGTTGCCCTCGAACCATGAGGACTCACTAATCCAAATGATTAAGATGAAAAATACCGATCTAAGCACATCCGAAGGGAGGAGCGTCGTACCATATATTATAAGACAATATAGGAACAAGTATGCATTGGTACATTAAATGTACTAAGTATGGGGAAATGCATAAAAACATAGGCATATGCATGATAATCTAAAGAACTTTAAACATGATATGCATGACCAAGTAAGTAGTAAGAGCCTTTAAAAGAAACCATGAATCATAAGCAAGGTCAATGCATACTTAAAAACATAAGGAAAACTTTCATAAAAAATTGAAGAAAACATAGTTCATTTGTGGTATATTTACCGTTAACCGACAATAAGAACATGTGAGCTATAACATGGAATCCGATATGACCCTCACACTGAAAAAGAGAAATCTACTTGCCAAGGTAGAACTCTGACACATTCATTCTTTGCTAAAGTTGATCCACTAGCTAGGTCATTTAAGACAATCCTACGGAGGCACGTAGTTTGTGACAAAGAGATTGCTTCTACAAACCCGGCCTCTATAACGGGAGAGCCTCCATCTCAAAGTCCTCTCAGTACTAAGTAAATTTCAATGAAAAAGACATAATCATATTCATATCAAAATACTTAGAAAGACATAATTAAGACTACCAATCTAATCATAAATTAATATTAGAGTAGCTCCTTTCAGATCATGATCTCATAAACTTCTTCATAATAGATATTTAGTTTTCTAATTAAGCATCTAAATCATGATTTCATTCATATGTGAGAAAATCTTTCACAAATCATTGACACTTTATCTTAAAAATATCCTTTAGTCATAAATCATTATTTTCATTAAACATTCATAAATCCTTAATCAAATTCATCATCATAGTTCATAATTTCATACGCATAATACATAATTCAGGTTCATAAAATAGGCATAGGCATAGGTATGGGTCATAATAAATCAATTGAAAATCATGTAATTGATCAAATTATGCATAATAAGATTGAATATAAGCAATTGAATTATAATAAATAGGACCCATTGAATGAAACCCTAGATGATTTGGTGAAATTGAATTGGAGATTTTGAGTTTCTTTTGGGACCCAATGGTTGAAAGGAATCCATTCGTGAATTCCAACAGACTTTGGGTAATCAAAGCCCTAGAAATGGAGAGGAGAACCTTGAAGCTTGATGAAACCCTAACCCTTTATTTGAGAGCTCTTGAGAGAAAATTGGACAAGAAGACTTGAGAGATTTTGAGTCAATGAGAGAATTAGGCTTTGTTTGAAGGGTAGAAACGGATATAGGGGTAGTTATAGGGCCAAAATGACGTAGTTTAGGGGTTAGTTGGGTAGGAAAAGACCAAAACACCCTTAATTAAAAACTACTAGACAGGTCTACGGTTTAGACTGTACGGACCGTCCTAGTCAACCATAGAACCTGTTACTAGGACCTAAAATCCTGAGCCACTTTGACGAGACCTTTCTACGGATCATAGTCCTATTTACGGCTTGTAGTCCAATTCGTAGATTCCAAGTTCAAGACCAAAATCTTACTAAGTCTGGAATACTACTACGAAACCGTCATATGGCCCATAGAACACCTTACAACTTATCTTTTTCACTCGTAGGTCAAACATCAAAGACTTGATATTTTCCAAAACTCAACCCAATCCTACGATTGCCTTCCTACGGCCCGTAGGAATTCCTACGGTCTGTAGATGGCTTCCGTAGCACACTCACAATTCCACTAAGTTAGAGAACACCTTAAGACTACCTCATATGTGTCGTAGGTCCAACCACGGCATGTTGGTCCATGGGAAAAGTTCAGAAACTTGATAGATCCAACTTCCAGAACTCCTTTCCACGATCACCATCTATGGACCGTAGGACCTTATACGGTCAGTAGGTGGACTCGTTCAAACTGTCACCAACACATTTTCTACAACATCTTCCTTTCCAACTCACTTACCAATTTTCAAGGTGTTACAATATCTCCCCCTTGGGAATATTTGTCCTCGAATAAGACTCAAGCTAGAATGAATAGAGTAGGGAAAGAGATCTAACAACCCAAAATAAATGCAAATGACATTAAAATGCACAAACCAAGGAGTAATCGACCCCAAGCTAAAACATAAACTAGAAATTAAGTTTCATGAGCATGCATGCATATGAAAACATGAGAATATCTAAAACGCATGAATCCGAAAGAGAAAACATGAGGGAGTAATACCTTAAGCTAAAACTGAAGCAAGGGGAAAGACATGGGGATACTTAGACATCATATCGGCGTCAATCTCCCAAGTTGCACCTTCAACTAATTGATTCCTCCAAAGGACTTTTATGGAAGCAATTTTTTGTTTCTCAACTTCGCGACTTGATGATCCAAGATTTCAACCAGAACTTTTTCATAAAAATGACTTTCCTCAACATCAACACCCTCTAATGGCACAATACAGGTAGGATCATGTATACACTTCTTCAACAATGAAACATGAAACACTGGATGCACCGATTTCAATTTGGAAGGCAAATCCAACTAATTTACCGAAACATCTCAAAATCTTATATGGGCCTACATAACGGAGACTAAGCTTTTCTTTCTTTATGAATCTCATCACACCCTTCATAGGTGAGATTTTCAAGTAAACCCGATCATCAACATCAAATTCAACTTTTTTTCCTAGCATCCGCATAAGACATTTGTCGATTTTGAGTCGTTTTCAACCTCTCTCTATTAAGTCAAACATTCTCCATAACCTCCTGCAGTAATTCAGGCCCTATCAAAGTGACCTCACCAACTTTGAACCAACCAATAGGAGACCTACATCTCTTTCCCTAGCGAGTCTCGGATGGAGCAATTTGGATACTTGAGTGATAACAATTATTATAAGCAAGCTCAATCAAAGGCAAATGATCATCCAATTACCATTGAAGTCAATCACTCAATCTCTCAACATATCCTCCAAAGTATGAATAGTACGCTTGGCTTGAACATTAGTCTGAGGATGAAAAGACGTACTAAGCTTTACTGGAGTACCAAGATCTTTCTGAAATGACCTCCAAAACTGAGAAGTAAATGAGTGCCTCGTTTAGAAATAATGGATAACATTTCCCAAATATAGAGCCTGACACACTATTCAGATGAAAATGAGGTCTTCATGGGAAGAAAATGAGCCGACTTAGTCATTCGATTAATAACAACCTAAATAGAATCATACTATCGACGAGTACAAGGCAAACCCATAACGAATTCTATATTCAAATCTTCCCACTTCCAAGTAGGAATTCTAAAGTCTTGATCCGAACCTCCCAGTTTTTGATGCTTAACTTTCACTTGTTTACAATTAGGACACCTAGCCACAAACTCTACAATATCCTTCTTTATCTCATTCTACCAATAAACCTCTCACAAATTACGGTATATCTTGGTGGCTGCTGGGTGAATAAGATATCAAGAATTGTGATCTTCTGATAAAATCTGATTACTCAACTAATCAACATTCAGAACACATAAATGACATTGGTAACGAAGCACACCATATTCCCCTTGGGAAAAAGCCTCAATGGATTTTTTGGAAACTGCTTTCTTCAATTCAATCATAGCCAGATCAAGGTCTTGCTTTGCCTTCATATTCGATATAAAAGACGATTCTAAGCCATTTTGAACAATGATGCCACCATCCTCAGAGTTAATCAAGCAAACACCCAATCGAGCTAGTCTATAAAAATCACGAACTAACTCTTTCTTGCCATTCTCAATGTGAGTAATACTACTCATCGTCTAAAAGCATCGGCAACCATGTTTGCCTTACCCGAATAATAAAATACACTCATATCATAATCTTTCAGTAACTCAAACCACCTCTTTTGGTGAAGATTCAAATCTTTTTGCTTAAACACATATTGAAAACTATTATGATCGGTGAACACGTCCACATGAACACCATAGAGATAGTGTCTCCAAATCTTCAAAGAAAAGACCACCGCCGCTAACTCCATATCATGTGTTGGATAGTTCTTTTCATGTACTTTCAATTTCCTCGAAGCATAAGAAATTACCTTACCATGTTGCATCAAGACACAACCAATACCATCCTTGAAGCATCACAATAAATCACAAACCCATCGGATCCTTTGGGTAATGTCAAAATTGGGATTGAAGTGAGTCTATATTTCAATTCTTGGAAACTTTTCTCACAAGCTTCTGACTATTGAAATTTCACCTTTTTCTGAGCGTAGTCAAAGGTGAAGCAGTAAAGGAAAATCCTTCCACAAACCTCTTATAATAATTGGCCAAACCTAAGAAACTCTAAATATCTGAAGAGGAAAGAGGTCTAAGCAAATTCTTAACTACCTCAGTCTTCTTAGGATCAACCTTAATACCTTCACCGGTAACAATTTGACCAAGGAAAGCAACAGATCTCAACCAAAACTCAGATATGCTAAACTTAACGAATAATTGACGATCCTTGAGGATTTGTAACACAATCCTTAGGTAATCAACATGTTCATCCTCACTCCGTGAGTATATTAAAATATCATCAATAAATACAATCACGAACATATCGAGGTATTGCTTGAACACTCTATTTGTAAGGTCCATAAAAGCTACCGAGGCATTAGTCAAACCAAATGACATCACCAAGAACTTATAGTGACCATACCGAGTTTAAAAAGTTACTTTCAAAATGTCACTTTCTCTTATTCTTAACTGATGATACCCCAATTAAAGATCAATCTTTGAGAAGAAACTAGCACCTTGGAGTTGATCAAACAAGTCATCTATCCTCGTAATAAGATACTCGTTCTTTATCGTGACCTTTTTCAATTGCCGGTAGTCAATACATATACAAAGTGAATCATCTTTCTTTCGAACAAATAAAGTTGGACCATCCCATGGTGAGATATTTGGTCTATTAAAACCCTTATCCAACAAATCTTTCAACTAATCCTTTAACTCCTTAAGGTATGCCTGAGTCATACGGTAATGAGGAATAGAGATAGGTTGCATATCTGGACAAGGTCAATTCCAAAATCTATTTCCCTTTCGGGAGGAACACCAAGAAGATATCGGGAAATACTTTCGAAAACTCATTAACAACTGGAACTGAATCAAGAGTAGGGGTTTTAGAATTTGTATCCCTAACTCGAACATGATGATAGATACAACCTTTTGAGATCATTTTCCTAGCCATTAGGGAAGAGATAAATCGAACTATAGGCACTGAATTTCCACCCCTCCATTCTAATATAGGTTCATTCAGAACCTAAAATATAACCAATCGGCTTCGACAATCTATGGAAGCATAAAAAGAATGAAGTAAATCCATCCCAAGTGTGACATCAAAATCTATCATGTCTAACTCTACAAGATCAACTGGAGTGACTCTATGAGAAACTGAAACTGGGTAATTTCAATAGACCCATCTAGCAATAATGGCGTCACCAATATGTGTAGAGGCTGAAAATGGTTCCAAAAGAATTTTGGGACCGACATCAAACTTCATGGCCACATAAGGAGTCACAAAAGACATTGTAGCACTGGGATCAAGCAATTCATATACATCAAACTGAAAAACATACATCATACACATTACCACATCCAGATAACCCTCCTGATCCTGTCAAGTCTGAAAAGCATAGAATCTGCTCTGATGAGGAGCACCACCAGAACTAGAAGAAGCACTAGGCAAAACCTGATGACCATCCTTACCTTTGATATCATGCGAAGGGAAATCTCTGAATCTGTGACCAATCTTACCACATACAAAGCATGCACATGCACTCGAATTGGCTAAGCACTCTCCTAGATGGTTCTTCCAACACCTCCTATATGCGTGGAAATTCTAACAACCAGGAGCACCACCTTGAGGCTTTGGGGTAGGCACCTTGTACTTATTGAACTTTTGAACTTGGGTACTTAAAGAATTCTAACCGGATACCCTTTTTCCAAAACTGAGAACGTCCATGTCTACCGGTCCTAGAGTGAGAAAAATAACCACCATCAGTTCTTTCACTGTTAGACTCTCTAGCCTTCTCCTTAAGTTTTTCCTCATAGATTTTTTAGGCATGAGTTATCAACCTTGATATGTTCATCTCTTTGATCAACCTGGTGGTTTGACATTCTTTGACCACCATTTCGGACACTTCTGAAACAAACTTACTCATTCGTGACCACGAGTCAGCAACCATTGTCGGAGCGTACTGTGAAAATTGAGTGAAATTAAAAGAGTACTCCTTCACACTCATATTTACTTGCCTTAGTTTTATGAACTCTTGCACTTTAGCCTCCCTCATCTCAATAGGAAAGAACCGATCAAGAAACACCCTTTGAACTTGCACCAATCCAAAGGACCCACATCCAATGCCTTTTCTTCCTTCTATTGATCATACCAAACTTAAGCAACCCCTTTCAATTGGTAAGCATCCAAATCCGTATTTTCAACCAGAGTCGCGCCCATGATGTCCACAATCTTATGGGTTCTTTCAATGAACTCTTGTGGATCCTCATCCACATCCGAACCATGAAATTCTAGAGGATTTATCCTCATGAAGTCTCTTATCCTTGTTGCCGTCGTACCTACACTTCGGCTCGTAGGAATTACAACTTCCCTATTCACTTGAGCAGTCATGGCTTGGGCAGACACTTGGAAAGTAGCCCTAAACTTCGCATGAGACACTTGCTCAATCAAGGGATCAATTGGAGCTTGAGGAAATTCAGATTCCACATTATCGTTGACATTCCTTCTCAATGGAACTCTTCGTGGAGGCATATTCTGAAAATGCATAGAACAAGAGTTAGGAGGAAAGTTGTCACGACCCGAGCCTACACCCTGGACGTGGCCGGCACTCGAGAACCATTGCTGGTCCCCAAGCGAACCCTCATCCTGGCTGACTTCAAGCGGAAGACTAATTCAAGCATACAAAAGCTTAAAAACTGAATAAAAATAATATATTCAACTCGCCATAAAATAGGCAACTTAAGTCTTTAAAACATTTAACAAAATAAATGAACAGACTTCTGAAACTCTACTGTCTATCT
>JAJONR010005320.1:0-48234 GCA_029582245.1 Solanum etuberosum | reverse complement strand
ATATATAATTGTTGCATTCTCAGAGTTTGCATGTCAGAACATCGAGCTATCCAGTATTACATAATTCAGTCATAATGTGTTAATTTCACTATCAATTGGGAGTAGCTTAATACCGAGTGGACTAGGGTTCCAGCGTACCCTCATAATCCCAGAACTACATGCCCCGTAGGTTGTAAGTCTCCTCTGTGGGCATCATTTTTTTATCACGCCAGTCATGCCTCTATACCTTTGGCAGGGTATATTGGGTCTTCTCGATGTGGCGTATACATCGGACTCCACATTTAGCTCATGTGGTTTTATGTCGGTTATTAGTAGCTCCCAGTACAGTCAGATTCTAGTGCATTGACCAGGTCATCAGTTATAGTTTTGTATTCAGTCTCAGGATATCATATACTTGGTCATTGCATCCAGTTAGCTCAGTATCCAGTATATTTCAGTATTTACATTCAGTTCATATTATATCATTGCTCTTATTGCTTTGTTCAGTTATAATTATTGTTCAGCTTTACTCTATCCTGCATGCTCAGTACCTTTCAAGTACTGACGCATACTCTGCGCTATATCTTCTCGTGATGTAGGTTTAGGTTCTCAGCTTCCAGATCACGCACAGATCGATTCCCGATCTTCAGTTTAACAGCATCAGTGGTGAGTCCTCATTCTTCGAGGACGAGTGACATGATTATCTTTCTTTGCTTTTAGTTTTAGTTTTTGCTAGATTTAGCTGGGGCATGTCCCTGCATTTCTAGTCAGTAGAGGCTTTATTTCAGACATAGTTAGTTTCAACTTTAGTTTTGAGTTTTATCTTCAGTTGTTATTGAACTCTTATCAGATTATTTATAAAGATAGAAATGGGTATTCCCCATCATTTTATGATTTAGCTTCCTCATCAGTTTTATTGTTATAGAATATTCAGTTTGCTTATAATATGCCAGAGCAGGGTTAGCTTGGGGTCACTCATGATCCTAGGTCCCGTGTCCGCATCCTGGGGTAGCTTTGGGGCGTGACATTTGTATCGAGTATGTTCGAGATGGTGGACAAAGAGTGTCGAACCTCCATGCTAACCAAAGAGATAGATATCTCACATTTGATGACACATTCTCGACAAATTAAAGAGAAAGAGTTAAAGGAGATGTTAAAGGAATCAAAGTGGGCTTGGACTAGTGATGGCCACTTCTCTCATTCTAGGACCAGTGGATAAGGTCGGCCCCAATTTAGGCAAAAGTTCTCTGGTTAAGGTTCTTCGAACTTTCCGGTTCCAAAGTTTAACAAAGATAGAGTGTCTTACCTTAAGCCTCAAGGAGGTGGTGGTAGTGGATCTTCTATTCCCACTAACCAAAAGTGTGGCAAGAGTCATCTATAAAAGTGCTTAGCCAATTCTGATATTTGCTATGTTTGTGGGAAGAGTGGTCCCAAGATGATGGATTGTTTGTTGCTCACTACTAAGGGTAGAGATGGTAGGCAAGCTCAGCCTAGTGGTTTTGGTTTGGGTTCTCCTTGTTAGAACAAATTTTATTCTCTTCAAAATTTACATGATCATGAGGGTTCCTCAGATGTTTTGACCGGTATGTTGAAAGTCTTTCATCTTGATGTGTATGTTTTTCTTGATCCGGGTAATAATTTGTCATTTTTTACTCCTTATGTGGCCATGAGATTTGATGTTGGTCCTGAAATACTTTCTAGTCTCTTTTTCTATATCTAAACCTATGGGTGACTGCATTGTTGCTAAAAGAGTTTATAGATATTGCCCTGTTTTTGTTTCTCATAGAGTCACTCGTGTTGATCTTGTAAAGCTTGATATGTTAGACTTAGATGTTATTCTTGGTATGGAATGGCTTCGCTCTTGTTATGCTTCCATTGATTATGGAACTCGTGTAGCAAATTTTTAGTGTCTGAACAAGCCTATCTTATAATGGAAAGGGTAAAATTCAACACCTAAGGGTCAGTTTATATCTTGCCTAAAGGCTAGGAAAATGATTTCTAAGGGTTGCATTTATCATCTTGTTCAGGTTAGGTATATGGACTCCGAAACCCATACTCTGAGTCAGTTCCTATTGTAAATAAGTTTCCAGAAGTGTTTCCCGATGATCTTCATAGTATTCCTCATGAAAGGGAAATAGACTTTTGTACTGAACTGTTCCCAGATACGCAACCTATCATTATTTGTGCTTATTGTATTACTCTGGTAGAACTTAAGAAATTAAAGGATCAATTGAAGCACTTGTTTGATCAAGGTTTCATCTTACCGACTATCTCTCAATGGGGTTCTCCAGTATTATTTGTTCAAAGAAGGATGGTTCGCTCTGGGTGTGTATTGATTATCGGTAATTGAACAAGGTCACTATAAAGAATAAGTATCTTATTCCAAGAATTGGTGACTTGTTTGATCAACTTCAAGGTTCTAGCTTCTCTTCAAAGATTGATCTTCGATCGAGGTATCATCAATTGAGGGTGAGGGAATTTGACATTTCTAAGAAAAATTTTCAAACTCGGTACGGTCATTACGAGTTTTTGGTGATGTCATTTGCGTTTAAAAATGCTCAGAGCGATTTATGGATATGACGAATAGGGTATTTAAACAATACCTAGGTATGTTCGTAATTGTGTTCATTGATGATATTTTACTTTATTTTCGGAGTGAGGATGAGCATGCCGATCATTTGAGGATCGTCTTGCATGTCCTCAAGGTTTGTCAATTGTTTGAAAAGTTTAGAAAATGTGAATTTTCTTGAGGTCCGTTGATTTTTTTGGCCACATTATTTTTTGTAAGGGTATTGAGGTTTACCTTAAAAAGACTGAGGCAATTCAGAATGGTCCTACACCTTTGTCCACTTAAGATATTCAGAGTTTCTAGGGTTTGGTCGGGCACTATAGAAGGTTTGTTGAAGGATTCTCTTTAATTGCTTCACCTTTTACTACACTGACTCAAAATAAGGTTAAGCTTAGATAGTCAGAAGTTGTGAGAAAAGTTTCAACAGTTGAAGGATATGCTTACCTCCGCTCCAATTTTCACATCACCGGAAGGTTCCGACGGGTTTGTTGTGTATTATGATGCTTCAAGAATCGGACTTGGGTGTGTTATAATGCAAAATGGGAAAGTCATTGGTTTGCCTTAAGGTAACTTAAAGTTCATGAAAAGAACTACCCTACCCATGACTTGGAGTTAGCAGCGGTTGTTTTTGCCTTCAAGATTTGGAGACATTACTTGTACAGTGTCTATGTGGACATGTTTATCAATCACAAAAGTTTGCAATACGTGTTCAAGAAAAATTATCCAAATCTTCACCAATGGAGATGACTCGAACTTCTGAAAAACAATGATATGAGTTTCCTTTATCACTCGGGCAAGGCTAATGTGGTTTCTGATGCCCTTAGTTAATTATCGATGAGTAGTGTGGCCTATGTTAAGGATGGTATGAAAGAGTTAGTTCACAAAGTTCATAGACTAGCTCGGCTAGGTGTTCGCTTGGTTGATTATGATGAGGTGGTATCATTGGTCAAAATGGGTCCAAATCATCTTTTGCGTCAGATGTAAAGGCTAAGCAAGATCTTCATCCAGTTGTAGTGGATTTGAAGAAGCTAGTTTTCAAAAAAAAACAATTGAGGTTTTATCCCAAGGGGGAGATGGTGTTCTTCATTACCAAGGTCGATTATATGTTATGAATGTTGATACTTGATAAATTAGATTTTTATTGAAGCCCATAGTTTTCGGTATTCTATTCACTTAGGAGCCACCAAGATGTACCATGATTCGTGGGAAGTCTATTGGTGGAACATGATGAAGAAGAATATTGTGGAATTAGTGGCTAAGTGTCCAAATTGGCAACAAGTTAAGGTTGAGCATCAGAAACCAGAAGGTTTGTCTCAAGACATTATCATTCCTACTTGTAAGTGGGAAGACTTGAATATGGATTTCATTACCGATTTACCCCGCACTCGGTAGTAGCACGATTTGATTTGGGTCATTATGGATCATATAACGAAGTACACTCATTTTATTCCCATAAAGACTTATTACTCGACATAACATTATGCAAAGTTGCATATCTAAGAACTTGTTAGGTTGCATGGAGTGCCCCTATCTATTATATACGATAAAGGCACCTAATTTACTTCTCAATTTTAGAGGTCTTTCCAAAAAGGCCTTGGTACCTGAGTCAGGCTTAGTAGGGTCTTTCATCCTCATACTGATGGGCAATCTGAGCATATTATCCAAATGTTGGAAGATACATTGAGAGCTTGTGTGATTGACTTCAAGGGTAATAGGGATGATCATTAGCCTTTGATCGAGTTTTATTATATTAATAGTTACCATTCGAGTATTGGTATGTCTCCATTTGAGGCTCTTTATGGTAGGAGATGTAGGTCTCCAATTGGTTGGTTTGAAATTGGTGATATTGCTTTAATAGGGCCCAAGTTAGTGCATGAGGCAATGGAAACGTTGGACTAATTTACGAAAGATTGAAACTGGCTCAAAGTTGACAAAAGTCTTATGTCGATGTTAGAATAATATAGCTCAAATTCAGTGTTGATGAATTGGTTTTACTTGAAAATCTCACCCCATGGAGGGTGTGATGACGTTTGGAACGAAGGGGAAGCTTAGTCCTTGATATGCTGGCTTATATCACATTTTGAGGCGTATTGGAAAGGTAGCTTACGAGTTGGATTTGCCTTCTGACTTGGCATCGCTGCATCTGGTGTTTCATGTTTCTTTGTTTATGAAGTGTGTTGATGATCCTACTACTATTGTGTCATTGGAAAGTTTGGGAGTTCAGGGAAGTCTTTCTAATGAAGTGGTTTCAGTTGAAATTTTGGATCATCAAGTCCATAAAATAAGAAAAAAAAAAAGTATCATCCGTGAAAGTTCTTTGGATGAATCAATTGGTTGAGAGTGCTACTTGGGAGGACGAAATCGATATGATTTCCCGGTATCCTCATCTCTTTCTCTCCTATCCTATTCTAGTTTGACGTATTAAGTTCTTCGTTGTTTATCCTTTCTGATCGATGTGTTTTAATCATTGCCATGTTTCCATATGCTTGCATGTTCATGAAAAATTATTTTATAGACATGTTTTAAGTTGGAGTCGATTACTCCTTCTTTACGCACATTTTCATGGAAAATACATTCATGTTGGGTTGTTACATCTATCTCTATATTCTTTTTATTCTAGGTTGAGTCCCATTCAACTACGAATGTTCTCAAGTGGGAGATATTGTAACACCTCGAAAATTGAAAGTTGGATTTTGAAAGGAAAAAGTTGCATTTTGGCACTGGTGCAGTGGTCTACGAGTCCACCCTATGAACCGTAGGAAGTCTAAGGGGCAGTAGAAAGGAATTTGTAGGGCTTGAGTTGAGTTATGGAAATTGTCAAGTCTCTGATGATTGATCTACGAATGAAGACGATGAATCTTAGAGTGTTCTACGGGCCGTAGAAGTGATCCAGATTCGGTGAAATTTTGGACATAAACTTGGACTGTACCGAAGGGTCTACGGACCGTATAATGGTCGACGACCAGTAGCAGTATCTCACAGGATTTTCCTAGTATTTTAGTTCCCAGTAAGTGACTCTATGGTTGAAAAGGACGGCTCGTAGAGAGTCCTACAAACCTTAGGTCGGAACCATATGAGTCATACGACAGTTTTTAAGTAAGGGTGTTTTGATCTTTTCCTACTCAATTAACCCCTATACTATGTTGTTTGACCCTATAACTACCCCTGTAAGCATTTTTACTCCTAAGAATAAGCCTAAGTCCTCTCATTCACTCAATTCTCCCAAATTCCTCAAGTCCTCTTCTCCAATTTTCTCTTAAGAGATCTCAAGGTGAAGATTAGGGTTTCAAGAGCTTCAAGGGTTTATTCTCCATTGATTTTGGGCTTTTATTGCTAAGGTATGTGGGAGTTTACCAAAGGATTCCTTTCATCTATTGGGTCCCAAAAGAATCTCAATCCCCTAAATTGATTTTATTACATTGTATTAGGGTTTAATGCAAATATTCATGGGTCCTCTTTATTAGATTAAATTATTTATATTCAATATTATTTTATTATGAATTATTTGATTCAATTACATGATTTACAATCGATTTCATATGATCCCATGCCTACGCCTATTTTATGAACTTTAGCTATGAACAATGCTTATGAACTTATGGATTATGATCATGAATTTGATATAGGATTTACGCATATTTTATGAAAAGCATGATTCCTGGATAAAGAATGTTTTAAAGATAAAGTGTCAACAATTTGTGAAAGGTTTTCTTATATTTGAATGGAATCATAATTTAGATGCTTAAAAAGTAAATGTCTACTCCAAAGAATTTTATGAAATCATGATTTGAAAGGAGCTACTCTAATTATGAACTTATGATTGGATTGGTAGTCTGTAATTGTTGCCTTTCCAAGTATTTTGATATGATTGTGATTGTGTGTTTTCTGTTGGGATTTACTTAGCACCAAGAGAACTTTGAGATGGAGACTCTCCCATTAGTAGATATCCGGTCTCTAGAAGAAATCTCCTTGTCTCAAACTACATGCCCTTGTAGGATTGTCTTAAATCACCTAAGCTAGTGTATTCACTTTAGCGAGAATAAATAATACAAATTTTTACCTTGGCAAGTAGATTCTGATGTCATTTTGGGTATATATTGGCTCTCTCCTTATGATGCTACTCTTAATTGCAATGTTAATATGGTGACCTTAGCGATGCCTGGTGTTTCGAGGGTTGAGTTGAAGCGTGCTAGTGGTTCTTACCCTAGTAAGGTTATTTCTTTCCTCCATACTCAGAGATTGGTTGATAAAGGGTGTTTATCTTACTTATCTTTTATCCAGGATACTAGCGTTGAGCTACCTCCATTGGAGTCCATTCCCATGGTCTAGGAGTTTGCAGATGTATTTCCTACTGATCTTCTATGTGTTCCTTCTAATAGAGACATTGATATTGCTATTGATTTGGTGCCGGATACCAAGCTCATCTCTATTCATCCTTATCGTATGGCCCAAAAGAATTGAAGGAGCAGTTGCAGGTCTATTCAGTAAGGGGGTTATTTTCCCTAGTATGTAACCTTAGGGTGCACCGGTCTTATTTGTGAAATAGAAGGATGGGTCTTTGAGGATGTGCATCGATTATAGACAACTAAAAAAAGTCACTTTTAAGAACAAGTATCCTATTCCTCTTCCGTGCAATGATGATTTGTTTGATCATCTTCAGGGGCAACTTTGTTTTCCAAGATAGACTTGAGGTCTGGTTACCATCAGTTGCGGATTAGGGCATCACGTGTCCCTAAGACAGCTTTCTGGACTAGGTATGGCCTTATGAGTTCTTGGTGATATTCTTTGGGTTGACTAATGCCCCTGAAAAATTCATGGAGTTGATGAACGAGTGTTACACCTGTACTTAGATTCCTTTGTGATTGTATTCATCAATGGCTTCTTAGTGTATTCCAAGTCTCAGGAGGATCATGTTCACCACTTGAAGATAGTGCTTCACAAGTTGAAGAAGGAGAAGTTGTATAAAAAATTCTCTAAGTGAGAGTTCCATCTTAATTTAGTGGTATTCTTGGGACACATGGTGTCCAAGGAGGGTATTAGAATGGATCCAGCCAAGATTGAGGCAATTAGAGGTTGGACAAGACCTACTTCTCCTATTGACATTCATAGTTATGTGGGGTTGGCGGGCTACTACAGGCAGTTTGTGCGGGGTTTATCTACTATTGCGGCCCCATTGACTAGATTGACTTAAAAGAGTGTGGGTTTCCAGTGTGAGGTGAGTTTTCCAAAGTTCAAGATTTTATTGACCTTGTCTCTTATGTTGACTTTACCCGAGGAGTGTGGAGGCTTTACTTTGTATTGTGATTCTTCAGGACTTGGTCTAGGTGGACTGTTGACGCAAAAGGGTAAAGTAATTGCTTATGCTTCGAGATAATTGAAGACTCATGAGAAAAACTATTCTACCCACGACATGGAGTTGGCGAAAGTGGTCTTTCTGCTTAAGTTGTGGCGTCACTACTTGTATGGTGTTCATTACAAGGTCTTCATCTATCATAGGAGCCTTCAGTATATATTCACTCAGAGGGATCTGAACTTAACTCACCGTAGGTGGCTTGAGTTTTCGAAGGACTATGACATGACTATTTTGTATTACCCATGGAAGGCTAATGTTGTAGTGGATGCACTGAGTAAGAAGACTTCTTGCATGGGTATTCTTATCGCGATACGAGTGGATGAGAGACCGTCGGCTAGGGATGTTAATAGATTAGCCAGCAGTCTTATCTAATTTCAGATTTCAAAGGATGGTGGTGTAGCCTTTGTTGAGACCCGATCTTCTTTGGCTAAGTAAATTAGAGAGAGACAGTTTGATGATGAGAAGTTGTGTATTATTTGAGACAAGGTGTTGAAGGGTGAAGTTAAGGAAGCGACACTTGATTCTGAGGGAGTGGTGAGGATTGGAGGCAGGATTTGTATGCCCAAGATGGGAGAGTTGGTTAGACTGATCTTCGGGGAAGCACATTGTTCGAGGTAATCTATTCATCCGGAAGCGACCAAGATTTACCATGATTTGAGTTAGCATTAATGGTGGTGCAGTAGGACGAGGGACATTGTGAAGTTTATGGCTAGGTGCTTGACTTGCCAACATGTCAAGTGCGAGCATCAGCAGCCTGATTGTGTGTCTCAGAGGATGTTCATTCCTACTTGAAAATGTGAGCGTATCACCATAAATTTCGTAGTGGGTTTACCAATCTCCATGGGTGGTTATGATTCGATTTGAATTATGCAATATAATGCACATTAGCATTTCAAACAATGGCAAGTTACTACTGAAAAGCTAAACACAACCCTGACACTCAATTCCATGTTGATTTGCTATTTTTATTTATAACAAAACTAATTCAAATCAATATAATGTTAAACCATTCAACAAACTAAACAAAACAGTAAATTTAAGAATTTTAAGGCCAATATATACAGATGAAAAAAAAAAGATTTCACTGCAAATTATGAAATTCATTGTACTGCCAAAACTCCTAGAGAATAACTTGACTAATGTCATCCATGCCCTTTGTCTACTCCATGAGTAGTTGTGACTCTAGAAATCTTCTCGTCCAAGCAAAATAGAATACCAAAAAATCTGCAACGATTCAATAGTTATATTTGGCAATTTATAAAAGTTGAAAGGAACACCACGACATTAAATATGTATAGGAAAATGAAAAAGAATTCTAAGAAAGTTGGATAGCAACCAAAATATTGCATAGTCTGCAGTAATTGTAGAAAATTAATTCTAGTTATATCCATTTGTCAGATTGATTATTGTATACAACATTATTATGTACAATGTCGGTACAAAAACTATAAAAAATCTATCATATTATACTAAATTACTAGTTGGTATTAAATTAATTAGATATATTATAACATTTTAATTTAGTTTAATGGTGAAATGGTAATTCAACTTTGCGCTTTAGAGTTTCCCACTTTCAATATAATATATTAGTTCTCGAACATGTGTGCTCACATATATCTCATGCTAAATAGCATAAATATTTTAAAAGTTTAAGAATTTGAACTAATTTTTTTAGTAATATAAATACAAAATTTAATACAAAATCTAATTAAAGAAGTCTAATAGAGAGAAAACACACAAAATATTCACAAATATTCAGCTCAATAATAATAATTATGTAAAAATTAAGGTGAACGAATAAAAAAATCGAGCCCACTAAAACACTCTATACATAGATAACAAAGGATAGTATAAACATATATTTATTGTGCCTATCAGAAAAGACAAAACTCTGCAAAAGAAAGTCACAATCCTTCGATAAAGTCATAACCCTTGGGTAAAAGACACATCTCTTCAATGTTAAAAGGTGTCTATTTTTAATATAATATAGTATAAAATATAAAATATAGATTAAACTGAGTGATTTTAGTTGGGGATATTATAGTAATGTAACATTCAAGTTATGAAGTTCATATTTTTGAAATAATATATATAGATATAAATAGATAGATAGATAGATAGATAGATAAATAGAGAGATAGATATAATCGAAAGAGACTTGACTGTTTTGATGAGGTTTCCAATGAATTCATTAATGACTTAAGTTAATGTTATTCAATGAAAAGCGCATCCCTTTTCATTTGGCATATGTTTATGACCTAGTGTTATTTACTAACTCTATCAATAAGCTACTCAAGAAAATCCCAAGTATGAAAAGGTAACTAGACAACTCCTCACCAAAGACTATTACCTTCCAGAATCAATGATTTATAGTGTAAGGGAGGCTACTAGTTTTATGGAGCATAAACTTTCTTTTATTTATTTGGGAAAGAAAAAAGGTAAAAAAAAATTATAATTGAGTTATCAAGATTGTCAACGGAATCAATGGTTGGCAAAGAATCTTCTTTATACCCATTTATTAATGTACTGACTTTACTTTAGAGACTAACCGAAAACCCTTTCTCTGAGAATGATTATTCTTTTTTTCGACTAGTCTTACTTTTCTTCATGAAAATAATGTATTCGAAATTTATGTCTATTACATATAAGTAATGTTTTCCAAGGAAAAAAATGATGAGGATAAATAAAAGGTTTACCTTATCTGGCAACCTTTGATTTTCCGCTTTCAAGTTTTCTAAATTGTTTGCTCTTTCAAAATCACATTGTGGGCATATAATTTTCTTCATTGCCTCTTTCATTGCGATATTCTCACAACGAAGTCTTTCATTTTCTGTCCGGAGAGTCTTGTTGTCTGAATTCTCAATTTGTGTCTGATGAAATATATATAACAAACATCAATCTCACACACATATATATGTATATGAACTAATTAAATGTAGAAAGAGAATCAAATTAATAGTTCCTAGAATAATAACATTTTTCTTCCCTAAAAGATAAGTCCATTTTGACTTTGCTCCTTCTGACATTTGACGAATCACATTTAACTTTTAACTAATCAATATATGTATTTGTAGTCATATTATTTAAGATGTATGTCATACGAACTACTTTCAAAATTATTTTACCATCAAATATGAAGCAAAATAACACATATATAATTACGTGATAGATCGATTAATAATTACTAAATTTGTAAATAATCACAAGAAAAGGAATGAAAATGTACATTTCAATTAATTAAAGGTCTATGTGCTTAGTTAGACATTCCAAGTATCATAATTATAATTTAATAATAATTGAAAGACCAATTTTTTACTAAGCCTTTGTTATAAAATGTGTGAAAAGTATTTTCTTCCGCCATCTTTGTTTAAAACATCAAATCCCCGCTCTAATTTTGAACAACGTACATTTTCTTCCTCATAATAAATATATATTTTAAAGGATTGATTTCTACATGGGTGAAAAAAATAGTTCATGAAAATATACTCTCTCCAATCTGCCCTAATTTGAATTAGACATATTTTCATGGGGATCAATGTTGGCACAACTCAAGGTAGCATGTTAAAAAAATGTTGGGTGATATAGACTAAGTATTCAACTCAAATTATTCATAAGAGATCTTGTTAAAATATTTTTAAAGAAAATGTTTGAGATTTAAACATAGTCATAGTTTAAGAAAAATCACTTTGCTTGGTAATGAAGCAAATAACAAGAAAAAAAAACTAATAACAATAAATTCTAGTTAGAGTTGGGAAATTAGGTTGTGATTCATTTGAAGCTCAGCTCAGTCCAAAAAAAAACTAATAAACTTCTCATTTATTTATCCAAATCGTTTTGACTAGCTCAAGATTAGTCACCACTTATGTTCCAAGATTTCTTTCATTCATCAAATAATTCAAAAGGGAAAATCATTAGTTCTTAGTTATAAAATCAAATTTTCTTTGACTTAAAATTCTCAAAATCAGATGGAAATATAATTTTTTGTCCATTTATTAAGTCCTTGAAAAGTTATGAATCTCGTTAGGGATTTCATGTATTTCAAATAATTTTACATGATTTTATCATTGGTTCTAATGAGTTGTAGCTCAATCAAATTGGAAGTTGAATGAAAATACTTAAACTTCTGTAATAAAATTGATTTATTAAAGAGACAAGGGGATTTCTTCAAAATCTATTGATTAATTCAATTAGACAAAATACATAACTGATTTAGGAAATCTATATTGAAATTAAAAAGTGAAATCGTTAATAATAAAATTGATTGTACATAAACAGGAAAAAAAATTTGAAACGAAAGAAGAAAAAAGTTTACTTATTAATAGAAGAGGACTTTTTTTTTTTATCTAATCACACATTCAAAAAATTACCAAATATAGATAAGCAATTTTGGGGCCTAATGTAAGAGATTCGCTAATTTTTCCATAGAGGTAACCCTACTTTTAACTAGTCATTTGTTTTTTAGATTTTTGCATAATCTAATGAAAAAAGAAATAATAATTGGTCATATTGTGTAAAAATAAAATAAAAAATAAGATAATAAAATAATAATAATAATAACAACAACATTAAAAATAATAATATTAATAATATAATAGTATTATATAATAAGACATTAATTAAATATAATTAAATTAATAAAAAAAGGACTAATTAATTAAAATTACCTTTGTTTTAGTCTTGTTGTTATAAACCCAAGTCTTGATCTTCTTAGGGTTAAGCCCTACTTCTTTACCAATTTGAATTAGTTGGTCCGCATTTGGATGTGGACATTTCTTCAAGAATCTTCATTTCAAAAATCAACAAAAAAAAACACCATTAATAACCATTTTTTAAAGAAAAATAAAAGCTTAAAAATGAAAAGAACAAAAGGCCTCATGTTCAGGTCCTGCCTTTTTCAATGCAAAATTTGATTAGTTAAACTTTTCGATGGGAATTTAAATTTGTTGAGCTCCATAAAAGGTATCGAACACCAACCATGAGTAAGAGATTTTTTTTTGTTGCAAAAAGGATAAAGACATTAAAATTATAGAAATTCATAGCCTTATGCTAAGGTTATTAATGAAGAACAAATTGATTCATTTATGAAAGATGTATATATATATATATATATATGATAGATCAACAAGAAAAATAATCTATTTTGAACCATTTTAGCAAATCAATTAGAAAAATTGAATAGCAAAATAAAACGTATAGATCTTTTACTAAATATTAATGAAATTATTAAATAACACAGGAAAAAAGTAACACAATAAATCAATTGAGAATTAAACATAAACTGATTCACAAAATAGCACATATAAAAAGATAAATTATTATATGGATAATAAATATTGGTTATATCAGTTAGAAAAATAACATAATCGTTTTAAAAAAGCAAAATAAAAAATTGAACATATATGAAGGTTCAGTTTCTTTTTCTTTTTGTAAATAAAAATTGATCTTACTCTTTGAGTTGTTGAACTTGTTCCACAGTGTGTCGAAAGCACTTGCTTTGCTATTTTTTGAGAGGTTGATGAATTTCTAACATCTTTCTTTCCTGAATTTGTCATTTTCTTTCTAAATTCTTGTTCGATAAAATAAAATAACAAAAGAACACAAAAAATCAATTAATAATATGTTTGATTTATTGTTTATCCAATCAATTTATATCAGAAACAACTAAAATAAATCAAAGAGAAAAGAAACATATAAGAGTGATTTTTACCCACCTTTTGATTGATGAATAGAGATAGAGAGAAATGTTATAACTTGATAGTAAGTGCTCTATTTATATAATAGAAAATAAGTTGATTTGACATGAATTATGATCTGTTTTGTTTTCTTTTTCAAAAAAAATTAATTTGGAATTAAAATATATGGCTTGCTATATCATTTTTGTCTATACAAGGTGCATCATAGGTCAAATTTCATAAATGGAAAAATAACTATGACTTTTTTCTTTAAATGTCACACAATTATGTTTTTAATAGAAAATTCTTGACTTTTTTTATCCTACTATGATGTCCTAACATCGAAATAATTTTATTAATTATTCCAATTAACTTATTTCTTTAATTAGTGAGCTTACCATTAAAATCATGAACAGAAGCTCCATGTCAAGTTTAATAATCCGTTTGACCAGTCATTTAAGACTAACTTATTTTGAAATATTGTTTTTTCCAAAAGTGTTTTACAAAACTGTTTTTGATGAGAAGTAGTTTATTTGACTAATAAACTTAAAAATCATATTTGAGAAATAATTAGTATTTGACCAAACTTTTTAAAGGTATTTTTAATTTAAGTGTATTTGTCTTATGTTTTTTTTATTTTTTTTAAAAAAAAGTGCTTTCAGGAAAAAAATATTTTTTTAGCTTCGAAATAGTAGGTTTTGCATGTTGGTGTTTCTTGCTTGAGCTTATAACGTAAAGTTCATTAGTCTATTAGAGATGAATAAAAATTATATTGAAAAGTATACAAATCATTTATGATTTTTATATATAAGCTAGTTTTCGAACACGTGCGTTGCATGTGTATTCCACGCTTAAAAAAATAAATATTTTAAATATTAAAATATTTGAATTAAATTTTTTAGATGTCATATGAAAATGTGAAGATAACGACTACATTATAATTTTTAGAACTGTTTGTCCGTACATTAATTTTTATTTTATAAGGTACATAATATATGATGTTATTGTTGTTGGTTCTCATATTTGACTTCTCGATCGAATGTGTACGTAAATCGAAGATGGTTATTTGACTTTTCATTTTTTTTCCATTGATAAAGTAAAACATTACACATAAAAAATATACTCAATCTGTGAAATCATATATATATAATCACATATTTTCCTTACACTTAACAAAGATATTGTTCATATTGTTGTAAGTGATTTTCAATTTGTTCAACCAGGCATGATTCGTTAAAGGGTGAATAAAAATGTTGTGTTATTAGGTATCTATGAGTGGTATAAGATTGTGAAAATTTATTGGGAAAAAAGTTAATATAAGGAAATATGAAAGATAACAATAATTAATGTAATAATTAATATAATTCATGATGTTATAACGAAAGAATGTAAAAGAGTGTGAATAACATTTGCAGTAATTAGTAATAACTAAGAAAATTTATAATGCAATAGAGAGCGGTGCTAAGCAAAAACGACGAAGAACCAAGTATAAACATCAAATTATTTCATGCTGATACAAGTTAGTATCTATACTTGAAAATCTTCAAATATAGGAAAAACAATCAGAATAATGGTGAAACGAATTGAGGAGATCAAAATGCTCAAAAAAAACTCCATTATTCCCCTCAGATCAAGGCATTGGACCTCGAAAAAAATAACAATTCACCCTAGTTTGGCCCCTATGAAGGCCTGATAATGCTCAACTGCACTTCATTCAATTCTAAGTGTAGGTGGTCGCTAACTAGTATAAACCAAACTAAGAGTTAGGGTCGGTCTCACAGAGAGTGATACAATAGAGAATTTGATCAAGAAGTAAAATTGTGTCCTAATCATGTGTAGAGGTAAAAGTTTCGCAACATTAAAGTAAATCACAAAGTTTTGACGATTAATATCAAATGGGGGGATTCGGGTAACCAATTTATGACTACTAAAACCGGAAGTAAACAAGTAGAGAAGGTTTCTTGGGATTGTGATAAATTGAATGCTAATTTCGCGTAATGGATGATTACTAGTTACTCAAAGATGTTGAATCTCGGTGGATATGCTAGGTTATGAGTGCAATAGACATTTCTCAATCAACTATTGCGAATCAAGTGAGTTCTTTCGAACCTCAACAGGCAAAACACAATCGAACAACCCATTACCTTAATCAATCCACTTTTTCGAGCTAGATTTTCAAGATTACAATCAAACCCACTTTCTCAAGCTAGATTCGTAATGATGCCATCGATACAATCATCAACTAATAATTCGACTCTAACACCTCTTTCTCAAGCAAGTATCGAGTACTAAGCTAGAATTGCATTTGCAACTACAATTCCTCAATTAAACATATGAACAATTAATTGAACCCACTTCAAGTCGACAATAAAATCAGTAACTAACAATACCCCTTAGCTAATTAACACATTCAACTACATAATTACACCCCCAAGAATGGGATTTTTATCCAAACATAGTAAAGAACAAGAAATCGTTACCAACAAAGTTTTCCATCAGGTTTGACAATGATCCGCAAGTCTCCAAATGCTGGAAATTAGGCTAAAAGTCTCACAATTCCTAAATCTCTACCTAAAAATGTAAAAATAATGTTCTAGACTAATAAAACTCAAAAACCCAGAAGTGAGCGATGTAGGAACTCCTTCTCTTCTTTTGAAAAATGTATTTATACGTTCCCAGAATTTCAACACGGAGTCAACTCGGCGAAGTAAGTCGGGGTCGCCGACCTGGTCGACGATGCGCTGAGTGCTCCTCTTATCGCCTTTTTGGCATAACTTTTCACCAAAACTTCCTGTAATATTCGGCAAGCTGAGTCGGCATCGCCGATCTCTTCGGCGTGTCGCCGAACCACTTATCGGCTCGCCAAGTTGGTTTTATCCATGGGCTGGCATGCTGGAACTTTCGGCGAGCTGAAGGTCCACTCGGCGAGTCGCCGAGTGGTTTTGGCGAGGACCAGCTTTGCTTTCCTTCAACTTTTCCAGCTTTTTTTTGCTCTTATTTTCCTCATAATGTCCTTTCCTTACTCTTTCTCCTTCATTTCTGCATATTAACATTTTAACATCAGTTATAAGCATAAAATATGCATTGAGGACACTAAATCCTTGAATAATAAACATTAAATAAGTCGAAATCCCCGACTCATCAAGGCCCCTGTGCTACCTACCCACCAATTACTTTAGAAACCCTTTGAAAACGTCACCCAATCTCATGATAAGGACCAACCTAAGATTATTAACTTTTTCCAAAATACCCCTACTACATTAGATCCAGAATACTTGGACAATTAAGAAGCCTTACTGAATTTTCCCACAACCACACATCCTTACAATAGTGAGAAGTGTACTGCACAAGATAATACCCCCAAAATATCATCACAAGTGCTTTTACCTTCTTTTTTTTTGGAAAGAACTAATAACAATCTTTGAGAAAAAGATAATGCAGTTAATAAATCCAATAAATTTCCCAGTTCCTTTCCTAGTACATACAACTTAGGTACTCTCATTTTCATTTCAAGTTCTACCCCAGTTCCAATACACTCTATTTGTATAGATCTTTCCATCCTATTAAAAGATTCCACATGTTCCACTCACTTCTTAACAAAGGAGAAAAAAATCTGATGGAACTCCCCATTTCCTCAAATCTGAAGAAACCTTCAAAATCCCTCACCCCCCCCCCCGGCCCCCCGCCAACATGAATCGTCATATTCCTTCAACTCATTTACAAACATTCCCAGTGACACTAGGAAACAACACATTTTATGCAACCCAAGCCCCAGATCCAAACCAAACTCCACACACTTGGCTAGAAATGAGTTGTAGGGTCATGTCTTGTCATTTAATGTGGAAGTAGAGGGACGGGCAGTGGTAATGCGGGTCAAAATCTTGAACTTACATGATCAGGTAGTGTCCGAAAGCTTGCGTCTCACCATGGATATGTACGACAAAAACTTATGGTTGTCGATAGTTCTCCAACCCCCACTAAATCTTTCATTCCCTCAACTTCCTTTCTACTTCTATCCAACATGGGAGATGCATATATTAAACCCGCTAACTCAGGTACCAAATGTGGAACATATTTTTTTACCACCTCTCTTTTTTTCACAACAGGTTCAAGAGGTCTTGCTGTCACAGGAGATGATGCCAATCTACTCCACTGTGGACCATTAGAGTGTGAAGAAGAAGAGCCACAACCTGCATACCAATAACGTAGCCTCGAACTAATAGGTAATACATCGATACCGCATCCCTTCCCCTCTCTAGCTAGTTCCAGACTTAGAGGAAAGTGTGGATGTTTAGGAGGTAGAAGACACTACAGGGAAATAAGTTCCAGAGGTTTTATCTTTTTATGTACTCTCTCTCTCTCTCTCTATATATATATATATATATATATATATGTAATTCTGATTAGTTATTCATGTTATATAATTAAGAATCAAAACTACTATTTTCTGGAGTCTTCTCCTCTCCATACGAAAAACTTTATTGGTATAATTGTGTTAAGATACTTGCATAAACTATCGCCAGTAAATCTACTTGATTTGTTCTATTTCTTCGGTTCTCTACTTCTGGTTACTATCAGTTTTGGTATCAGAGCAAATCGATCCAACATGGTCAATACCAGATTATCTAATTCCGAAGAAGGCATTCCCAATGTTGAATCTCATGCCCAAGAATTATCTACCGTAGCATCAAAGTTAAATATGATTGACTCCCTGGCAGCAAATGTTGCAACATTGAAAGCCCAAACTAGTTACACTTAGGAGTGGAAATGAGTGAGTCAAGTCGAATATGAGTCGATCGACAATGAGTTAAATAAAAATGGATAAAGCACTCAACTAACATTTTAAATGGGTAAAACCGAGTTACCGAATGGATAATATGGGTACCCATATTTAAATTTTTAAATTTTTTTATCACTCCACCCACCCTACCAGCCCCCCCTACCCCCTATCCCAAAAAAATGTATTAAAAAATAGTTTGTGTTTTGTTAAAAAAAAAAATATTTTCACAAAAGTTCCTTTTTCACCCAATCCCCCTACCAGCCCTGTAACACCCCAGATTCGAAAAGAACCAAAATGCAGACTTTAAGATGTTGCAGGTGCCACTGACAGAGGCCATCCACGGCCCGTGGGTGGGCCCACGGACCGTAGGTGTGGTCCGTGGTTGGCCACCACAAATTGCTCAAAATTTTTCCAGAAAGGCACGACCTACGGTCCGTGGTCCAAGTCCGTGGATCGTGGCCCCTCAGACCCATTCTCTGAAAGCCAAACGATGGCTGACAGGATGGGCCGTTCGTCGGTCAGGCCCATCGTTGGCCCCATCAGGTTTTAAGTTGGGGTCGTTTTGGTCTTTTTCCCTATGCATTGGACATCTAAACTACGTCGTTTAACCCCTAAACTACGTCGTTTAACTCAGTTTAAGCTTAATATTCTAATCAGAACTTACCCTAAGCGATTCATTCACCAAAATTCATCAAACTTAGAGCAAAAGAGGAGAAAAAATTCGACCAAGCCCTCTCCAAGAATGAAGCAGGTTTACTTCAGTTCCAGCCCCGAAATCAAAAGATTTCTCCGTGAAATTCGTCACCAGGTATGTGTGATTTCACTAGTGGGTTCCTTTCACCTACTAGGTACCCAGAATTCAGTCAGATTCTTGAATCGCTATATCTTGCTTAGACCTAGTGTTTCTAAAACTTTAGATATTGGTTGTGATTTAGCTGTTATAGTATTCTTAATTAGATTATCATGTTTTCGTGGAATCATTTCTTAGTTCCTTGCATTAAACTTAGAACCCTAGTTGTGTAGATTCATTTAGTTCATGAATTACACTAGCTAGGTAAGATAAACAGATATACATGCCTCAAATTTAGAATGTTTCATTATCAGTACTTAAATGTCGCATTCTCAGTTAGCATGTCAGAATAGTGAGCTATCTAGTATATTTAAGTTATGTTGTATTGTACACATTTCCAGTTGGGAGTAGGCATAACACCGAGTTGGACTATGATTCAGCGTACCCGTATAGTCCCAGAACTACGTGCCCCCATAGGTTTATAAGTCCCCTCTGTGGGCATCAGATTTAGTGATCACGGAAGTCATGCCTTTATACCCCTGACAAGCTATATTGGGCCTTCTCGATGGGGCGTATACATCAGACTCCACGTTTAGCTCACGTGGTTTTATGTCGGTTAATAGTAGCTCCCACATACAGACTTTAGTGCATTTGACCAGGTTTTCAGTTTATACTTTGGTATTCAGTTAGCATGTCATATTCATGATTTAGTACTTGGTCATTGCATTCAGTTTAGCTTTTCAGCATATGACAGTATTTACATTCATATTCAGTTATGTCATTGCTCAGTTACACTTTGTTCAGTTTATAGTTGTTCCGCTATATTCTATATACTGTATGCTCAGTACATTCCAAGTACTGACGCATACTCTGCGCTACATCCTTTCATGATGTAGGTTCAGGTACTCAGCATCCAGATCACGTATAGATCGGTTCCCGATCCCCTTCAGCAGCTTCAGTGGTGAGTCTTCATGCTTTAAGGATAGTAGACTTGTTTTTCGTATTTAGTCTTTCATTTTAGTTTCAGTTTTGCTAGGGTTAGCTGGGGGCATGTCCTAACAATTATAGTTAGTAGAGGCTTTTTCAGACATAGTATTAGATTCAGCTTTAGATTCGAGTTTGATCCTTCAGTTGTTATTAAAATCTCAGTATATTTTCATATATTCAGACTAGTTGGGTATTTCTGCTTTCAGTTATCACTGTTTTAGCTTCCGCATAGTATCTCTATATTCAGATTGTTTTAGTATGCTTATGATATGCCAGCTTCAGGGTTAGCTTGGTGTCACTCGTGATTCTAGGTCTCGTATTTACATCAAGGGGGTAGCCTCGGGGTGTGAAAAACTTGGTATCATAGCATTAGGTTCAAGAGTCCTAGGATGTATGAAAGTCGCACTAAGTAAAGTCCTTTTCATAGGTGTGAAGTGCACCACATCAAATGAGAGTGAGGCTACGAAGTGTTTTAGGAAAAACTTTACTTTTTTATTATTCTTGTCGTGCGAGGGTATGATCTCTTTTCTAATTTATCGTTATGCGTTTAAAATTATGCCTCCTCATAGAGCTTACGCAAGGAATGCTAATGCACGCAATGCTAACGTTGTTCCTCCAGTCCCAGAACATGAGGTTTCGAATGCAGAGTTTCAGAATGTGATCCAACTTTTGGCTCAGTGTGTGGCTAACCAAAACAATCAGTAGGCCCAGTTCCTACTAATGTTAATAATGGGTCAGTAGCAGCCAGGGTTTGAGATTTCATTCGGATGAATCCGCCAGATTTTCTAGGGTCGTAGGTTGGTGAGGACCCACAGAATTTCATTGATGAGGTCAAGAAAATCTTTGGAGTGATGCAAGTAACTGGTAATGATAGGGTAGATTTGGCATCCCACCAGCTTAAGGATGTGGCTCACATTTGGTTCACTCAATGGAAAGAAAATAGGGGTACGGATGCAACTCCTATGACTTGGGAGTGTTTTACTGGAGCTTTTCTAGATAGGTTCTTCTCGAGGGAGTTAAGAGAGGCTAAAGCTCAGGAGTTTATGAATTTGAGGCAAGGTACAATGTCAGACCAAGAGTACGGGCTGAAATTCACTCAACTCTCCAAGTATGATCCACATATAATTGTTGATTTGAGGGTACAAATGAGTAAGTTTCTATTCAGGGTATCCGACTTAGTGAAGATAGAGTGCAAGAATGCTATGTTGTTAGAGGAGATGAATATCTCTAGGCTTATGACATGACTCATGCTCAGTAGGTTGAGGGAGATAACCTTAGGGAAATGGCTAAGGAAAACAAGAAAGCTAGAACAGGCAACTATGATGACTCTCATCAGAAATTGGGTGATGGAAATCGCTCACTGTTTCAGTAGAGGTCTACAGCCCCAGCACCTTCATCAGCTAGTTCTCCATCCCCTAGGTTTCGATAGGATTAGAAAGGTAGGGCATCAGGCTCTAAGTCTCAGGGGAATGGTTCAGGTATCAGGAATTTTCCAACTTGTCCAAAGTGTGGTAAGAACCATCCAGGCAAGTGTCTTGCAGGCAAGGAAGGATGATTTGGGTGTGGTCAGTCTGGTCATAGGTTGAGGGATTGCCCTTCTGCCAGGCAGGGGCAAGGAGGTAACAACACTAGGGCGCAGTCTCCAGCTCCAGCAGCACCAGCAAGTCGCCCATCTCAGCAGGGTACTTCATCTGGTACAGGTGATGGTCAGCGCCAGAACAGTTTGTATGCTCTACTTGCTCGCCAGGATCAGGAAGATTCTCCTGATGTGGTCACTGGCACGTTGCGAGTCTTTCACTTAGATGATTATGCATTGTTAGATCTAGCAGCTACACTGTATTTTGTAACTCCATATATAGCAGTCAACTTCGCTGTCAGTCCAGAAACTCTCTCAGAACCCTTCTCAGTCTCTACTCCAGTTGGTGACCCAGTTATAGCTAGACGGTTATACTGAAATTGCCCTGCCACAGTGTCTCAGAATGTCACCTCAGCAGATCTTGTAGAGTTAGAAATGGTAGATTTTGATATCCTTCTAGGCATGGATTGGATACATTCATGTTATGCCTCAGTCGATTGTAGAACTAGGATCGTTCAGTTTTAATTTCCAAACGAGCCAATCTTAGAGTGGAAGGGTAGTAGCTCAGTGCCTATGGGTCGATTCATTTCTTACCTTAAGGCCAGAAAGATGATCTCTAAAGGGTATGTCTATCATATTATCCGGGTTAAGGATTCAAACTCTGAAACCCCAACTCTTGAGTCAGTTCCAGTAGTAAATGAGTTTCCAGAAGTAAATGAGTTTCCAGAAGATCTTCCTGGAGTTCCTCCCGGAAGGGAAATTGACTTTGTAATAGATCTCCTTCCAGATACCTCTACAAGAAAAGTGCTTTTTAACGACCATTTCTTAACGAAGGGACATAGATGTGGTCATAAAAAGTGTATTCCTAAAGACAAAATAATTTTTTTGGTCATTAGAGCTAGTTTTTAATATATTATAAGAGAGGATAATATTAGTCATTCTAAAATTATTTTTCGGTCGTTAAAACAAATTACTAGTATGCATATATATATATTATTTTTTAGTATTTATTGAAGAATAATTATATTTGGGTTAAATATTAAATTTACAAATAATAACTTAAACAAAAAAAAAGAGGCGCGTATTTTTCTCTCGGTTTTATTTGAGAAACAATCTGAGAGAAGCCCTACGTTTCTCATCAGATCCACGACGCTTTGCTAGGTTTCAATTTTCTTTGTTCATAAGAGAAAACAAAGATAGTTGTTAATCTATAGAGAGGTTCTTCTTCTTCATTTTTTCAAGCAGAGTTAGCTTTGAATCTACAAAGCAATTGAGAGTTTCCTCCTCTACAAAATCAATAGTAAGTGCTTGTTCTCTTTTCTCTGGAAAATCCGTTGACCTCTTTGTATTCTATCAAGTTTAATTTGTTTTTGGCGTTCTATAGCCCGTCTGAACATGCTTACTCATTTTCTAGATAGTTTTTGGTTTCCGAAATTCAATTCTAAATGGAACTGGTGTGACGATTTTATCATTTTCTAAAAGCTGTTTTTGTTTTTGTAATTCAATTTCATCTGAAATCAGATGTGATGATATAATGTTTAGAAGCAACATTGATCATTCTTATTCTACTAAGATTGTCCCTGAACTCATCAAGAATATATATTAGGTATGATTAGGATTGATGGAGATGTTCTCTGTTTCTCATCCTATTAGATATTATTTTTGCCAAAATACAATCTTTTGTGTGTTGTACTTATCGATTATTCTATATGAAAGATAGTTTATATGAATCGACATAGTTCTTATCAATATAGAATAAATGGATTACACAGATGCTGCAGAACTGTAAGTTTGTCTTCTCCTTGTCTCTTTCAAATCCTTTAACACACCTCTTTGTATTCCATCATGTTCAATTTGTTATTAGCTTTTTATATGTTGTCTGATTCTAGTATTCAATCATTCTTTATCCGCTAAGATTTTCACAGAACTAATCGGGAATAAGTCTTTTAGATCAAACATGAAGATCGTAGCTTTTTCATGTATGATTAGAATTAATGTATATGGTCTCTGTTCTTATCCAGCCAGATTTTTTTTTACCAAATACAACAATTTTTTTGTTGAACTTCTTAGTCGTTTTATATGAGTGTTTCTTTATATGAATCGGCACTCTTCTAATTAATCTAGAGTGAGTTGTACAGAGCAGTGAGAAACAACTAGTTTTTCTTATCCTTCTCTCAGCCAAATACTTAAGCTTCCTCTCTTTGTATTCTATAAAGTTCAATTTATTTTTGGCGTTTTATATGTTGTCTCATTCTTGTTTTCTGTATGATTTTTTTTATCTTTGAAATTTAATTGTAAACTAAAATGGATTTGAAATTCAGTTGCATCTAACTTCAACAAATCAGTTTTTATTAGTTGACAGTTTTCCAGAAATTGTCCATATTAATTATTTTAGATATAAAAAAAAGCTTGTAGATTTTTTATATGATTCAGTGGGCTGTACAGAGAAACTGAGAAATATTGCCGTTTCTACTAAATCAACTATTAGTGTACCTGATTAACTTTTCTGTAGCACAACTCTATTTGCATTAATATACATACCTAGACGTAACCCCTACTTTCTTGAAAAATTTAACATGCAACTTCAAGTTTGTGGACCTGATCAAGTTCATCTATAGCAGAACTCCATTGGATTCTTTTATACATGTCAAGAAGAATCTAATGTACGTAGAGTTAGAGTTGTTGGTTAATTTTTTGTCCCCTTTTTTTCAGTATCTATTGTTTTTTTATTTCATCAACACAACACCACAATATTTACCATTCTTCATCTGCTTAGAATCTTTATTTACTTAAATAATCCACAAATTGGTTCTATGATTCAAGTATCTTAGCATTCATGAGATATCACTATTTTTTTTATGTTTGTCAACCCCCTCTCGAACTTGTTTGATTGATTTATTAATTCTTGGCCGATTAAATATAATTTTAGTTGTTGCACCTTTTGCATTTTTGTACTGAAATACTTTTGTTCCACATTCTATTGTCTAGACCGGATTATGGCACCTGACAAACAATGGATGCAATTTATTCATAATAGACTTGATGATGCTGATATACATGGGGTAGAAAGCTTTTGAATTATACTTTCACAAGATTATGGGAAGCTAATAAAATAAGATGTCCATGTGTTAAATGTTGTAATGCAGTTTCTTGAACACGAGAGGTGGTTAGATCACATTTAATAGTACATGGAATGTTCCAAAATTATACCTTCTGGTATCACCATGGAGAGAGAACAGGTGAGACAGAAGAATCAGATTCCGAATCTAAAGATGATGAAAATAAAATTGGCGAGGATGATGAAGACGATGAAATACATGAAATTCTTACAGATTTACATCCTGCTTTTAATGTAGACAATATGAATACTGGTGGTGTTGTTGATCTCGAGGAGGAACCAAATCCTGAAGCGAAAAGATTCTATAGTCTTTTAAAGGAATATGATCAACCACTGTACAAAGGTTCAAAACTTTCAAAACATTCTACTTTGGTGAAATTGCTTCATAATAAAAGTATTGGTTGTTGGAGTAATGACTCATTTAATATGTTATTGAAGATGTTAAAGAATGATTTGTTGCCTGATGAATCAAACTTGCCAGATTCATATTATGAAGCAAGGAAGCTAATTCGAAGCCTAGGGCTTTCATATGAGAAGATCGATGCATGTATGAATGATTGCATGTTATATTGGAAGAATGATAAGTTTGTTGATTCTTACAAAATTTGTGGTGCATTTAGATGGAAGGAGGATAAAAAAAGTGGGGAAACCAGATTTAAAAAGGGAAAGAAGATACCACACAAGATCTTACGCTATTTTTCTTTAAAGACAGGGCTTCAAAGATTGTTTATGTGATCAAGAACATCTTCTTTAATGATATGGAATCATGAAAACAAAGCCAATGATGGGATTATGCGGCATCCAGTTGATTCAAAAGTTTTTTTTTTTTTTTATGAACTTCATCAATCAGTTGCTATGGAGCCTTGTAATGTTAGACTTGGACTTGCTAGTGATGGTTTTCAACCATTTGGATGTTCTAGAACTCCATACAGTATTTGGCCTGTGGTACTTATTTCTTATAATTTACCACCTTGGTTATGCATGAAGCAGGAAAAAATTATTTTGTCAATGCTTATTTCCAGTCCTGGAAGTCCTAGAGATGCAATTGATGTTTATCTTCAACCATTGATTGATGAATTAAAGGAATTATGGGAAACTTGAGTTGTTACCTTTGATGCGTCAACTAAACAGAACTTCACGTTGCATGCTGCTTTATTGTGGACCATTAATGACTTTCCAGCTTATGCAAATCTATATGGCTGTAGTAAAAAAGGAAAATTGGCTTGCCCATGTTGCAATAAAAAACAATCTCAAATAGATTGAAAAATGGTCAAAAATAGTGTTATATGGGTCATAGACGCTTTCTTCCTCTTAATCACAAATGGAGGAACGATAAAAAGTCATTTGATGGTACTACGGAGTGGAGATTACCTCCAAATACATTGTCCTGTGATGACATACTTGATCAAGTGGCTGATTTAGATGGGTTACCTCTAACAAATGATCCAAAGAAGAAGATTAAAGTATCACATGAGAATAGAGGTGATAAATGGAATAAGAAGAGTATTTTTTTTATTTTCCATATTGGAAAATTTTGTTGTTGCGGCATAATTTAGATGTGATGCACATTGAGAAGAATATATGTGATAATATTTTGGGAACAATCTTAAATATCAAAGGCAAAACAAAAGACACCATGAGCAATCGCTGGATTTGCAAGAAATGAACATCAGAAAAGAATTACATCCAAAAAAATGGAGATAAGTATGAGTAACCAACAACATGTTTCACATTATCTCCTGAAGAGAAGCACAAGTTTTTAAATTTTTTGAAGGATTTAAGGGTTCCTGATGGATTTTCATCAAATATTTCTCATTGTATAAATATGAAAGATCACAAAATCTCAGGATTAAAAAGTCATGGTTGTCATGTTCTTCTTCAACATTTAATCCCACTTGCCATATGTAGTATGCTATGCCAGGAGGTGCGTGAGCCACTAATTGAGTTGTCATTGTTTTTTAATATTCTTGGAGCAAAGTGCTTAAAACTAGAGGAGTTGGAACAAATAGAAGCACAAATTCCTGAAACTCAATGCAAGTTAGAAAAGGTTTTCCTTCTTGCTTTTTTTTATGTCATGGAGCACTTGCCAATTCATTTAGCTAATGAGGCTATGATTGCTGGACCTGTTTAATACCGATCAATATATCCAGTTGAGCGATGGTTATACTTTTTGAAGATTTTTATTCGTAATAGATCATGCGTTAAAGGTTCTATTGCAGAGGGACACATAGCAAATGAATTTACGACCTTACGTTCAAGGTATTTGCATACAATGGAAACAAAATTTAATCGCCTTGAACGGAACTATGATGGGCGTGCTATAGAATCTGATGGAGGTTTAATGATATTTTGTTAACTTGAAAAAGCTTTAAAAGGTGGCAAGACACTCCGAATTGATTTAAAAGAAATGGAGCAAGCCCATATTTTTATTTTGAAGAATTGTGATGAATTTCAACCATTTCTCGAGTAAGTAATTACTTTTCAAAATAATGATTTTGTAATTCTTCAAAATGTAATTCTTCTCGAGTAAGTAATGACTCTTATTATGCTTCAATCTTCTATAGAGAGTTTCTCAAGTTCCAGGTGATTCCTCTCAAAAAAATTCAGATAGGCAATTCATCAGTTGGTTTAAAGAAAAGGTGAATACTATTTAAAAACTATTATTTTCATATCAAGGAAATAATATTTGCTAAACTATGTTCTTAATCATGATAGATTGCAGGATTATACGAACATTACAATAGTAAGAAAATAGAAGATTTACTCACATTGTCACGTGGTCCTATGAAATACGCGACAAGTTTCAAAGGCTACATTATTAATGGGTATAGATTTCATGTCAAGATTATGATAATGGTTTGAGGACTCAAAATTTTGGGATATATAGTTGTTGCTGGTGCGACTAATGAATAAGATAGAATCATTAATTACTATGGAGAACTAACAGAGATTCTTAAATTATAATTTATTGGGGGGAGAAGATTGGTTTTGTTTAGATGTATGTGGTATGATGTATATGACAAAGACAGGGGAGTTAAAATTGATGAATATGACTTTGTGAGTGTTAACCCCCAACGATTTTTTAAAAACGATGAGCCTATTGTATTAGTCAATCAAGCATCACAAGTATTTTATGCGAGAGATCATTCTAATAAAGGCTGGAATGTGGTGCGAAAGTTTATGCCTCGTGATTCTTTTTATGATATGCAAAAGAATGATAATGATTCCGAGGATTTACATGATTCAATTGAAAGGAAAAGAAAAAGAACTCATACAGGTTTGGAACTTCATAGTGGATGCTTATATTTTTTAAATTACATGTACATATTCACAATCTTCTATATGTAATTTTGATCCATTGAAGTAGTTAGAGTGAATAGAGGTTGATCCAATTACAATATCTTCTTATTTACTTTGTATGAAATGAATAGAGACAATGTGTAGTAGCATTTATCTTTTGTTTGTTTATCCTAGCTATTTTTATATTTGTTCTATGTTAATATCCGTCCTAAAATATACTTAGCTAAATGTACTCTACTGTTGGACTTTATGATAGGATCAAATGAGTCCTTTAAATTTTATGAAATCTGAAATGGGATCAAGTTCAAAGAATATAAAGCAATCATTCCTTCCACCTGGTGCGTTAGCCAGGGGACGAGGGCAAAGCCTCAAATCTATGGAATCTTTAAGAGTAACTGCTGAAAAGAGAACCTTGATTGATCCAACAAACATAATGCTAGAGACTCTGAGAAGCAAATCAGGTATTATATTTTATTTTCTCAAGCTACATATATTTATTGCTAGGTGTTGTGTTTTATTTTCTCAAGCTATAGAGGTCTGTACATTCAGTTCTAAATAGATATTTTCTTTATGTTGATTCCAGCTCTAACTTTAGGAAAGTTCACTTTCATATTTATCTTGAATAGGTCTATATTGATGTTTGTTTAAGAGATTTATTTTAGGAGATCTTGTATGGAGAAGCCTCAGAGAGGAATTCAGGTTATTTAGTGTACTGATTAAGACTTTATAATGTTTGAATTGTAGAAAAGGAAATCGGGCAGAACTTTACATCTATGGGATCTGTTAAAGGAAGTATTGTAGTACAAGGAACTTCGATTGGAAAAAAGTAAAGGTTATAGTGCTGCATATTCTGATAGGAATGAACTAGCTTTGGACAAGAATCTTATGCAACCTTGTCTTGATCTAATAGAAGATGAAACTTCCTTACTTCATGAAAATCTTGATGAAACGCAAGAGACTGCGAGAAGTAAACTAGGTTTCTGATTTTATTTTATTTTCTTAGTATACATTTTTTTATTATTGTTAGACGACTACGGATGTATAATGTTTGAATTGTAGAAAAGGAGAATGGACAGAACTTTACATCTGTGTGCTCTAGTAAAGAAAGTAATGTTGTACAGAGAAAGTCAATTGAAAAAAGTAAAAATTATAGTGTTCCATCTTCTGGTAAAAATGAACTAGCACAAAATAAGAAACTTATGCAACCTGGTTTTGATCCAATTGAAGTTAATACTTTATTTTCTCATGATGATCTTGAAGTAATGGGATGAGGAAAATGGTTTACATCTCTCAGCTCTGTTGGAGGAAGCATCGAAAAGAGAAAATTGATTGGAAACAACAAAGGTTGAGATACTGTCATTTCGAAATTATTATGTGGAATTTTATTTTTTCCCTGCTCTGTGATCTAGAATAGTTCTAAATAGATGTTTTCTTTATGTTGATTCCAGCTCTAACTTTAGGAAAGTGCACTTTCATATTTATCTCGAATAGGTCTATATTGATGTTTGTTTAAGACATTTATTTTAGAAAATCTTGTATGAAGAAGCCTCAGAGAGGAATTCAGGTTATTTAGTATACTAATTAAGACTTTATAATGTTTGAATTGTAGGACATCTTTATTGTTGACAAATCGAGATTATTTTATGTTTGACTTATATCAAAACTTGTAGGTTCATGTGAATTTGAGAAGGTTAAAAAGGTTAGAGGACCAAATTTGTGTAAAGTTGTTACAGGACTCAAACCTGGAGAAAAGCTTAAAGTCACTTTTTATCATAATCGAGTTGTTGGGGATCATCATGCTTTATTTTCGAGACACTTAGGTTTCTTAGTTCGTGATCGTAATATGTGTCCTTTGTGGGTACACTCATGGACAGACATCGAAGAAGCTAATTTGGAACATATGTGGGGAGCTGTCACTGTAAGGATTTAAATGATTACTACTGATTGAATTGCTATTTCTTGAATCTTGTTGTTGGTTCATTTCTTTGACATTCTCGGCAACATATTACAATATTTAGTAATAGAAGTAAAGTGCAGACCAATTACCTTTCTCAAAATTTAACATTTGATCTTAGTACAGTGTGGTTTGCTAGTAATCAGTAAGAGCTTCTGCATCTCGTCTTCTAATTTTATCTTAGTACAGTGTGATTTGCTAATAATCAATGAGAGCTTCTTCATCTCGTCTTCTTTCTTTCTTATGCTCTGTTATTTGTCTATCTATTGTCTGCAATATTCCCTTTGTCGTTGTCCATAATCTGCAAGTCTCCCGCTGTTTTCAGACCACCCCATCAAGTATATAAATAATGTTACACTTACAACTTACAACCTTGCTGATTATATATTTAACAGTTGATCTTAGTACAGTATGGTTTGCTAGTAATCAGTAAGAGCTTCTTCATCTCGTCTTCTTATCTTATCATGTTGTGACACTCTTTCATGACACTGCAAGCTATATTTTTCATCTCATCTTCTTTTCCTTCTCTTCTTCTTTCTTTCTTATGCTCTGTTATTTGTCTATCTATTGTCTGCAATAATCCCTCTGTCGTTGTCCATAATCTGTAATTGTCCCCCTGTTTTCAGCCCACCCCATCAAGTGTATCAATAATGTTACACTTACAACCTTGTTGATTATATATTTAACAGTTGATCTTAGTATACTGTGGTTAGCTATTAATCAGTAAGAATTTCTTCATCTCGTCTACTTATCTTATCTTGTTGTGACACTCTTTCAAGACACTGCATGCTATGTTTTTCATCTTGTCTTCTTTTCCTTCTGATCTTCTTCTTTCTTTCTTATGCTCTATTATTTGTCTATCTATTGTCTGCAATGTTACACTTACAACTTACAATGTTGCTGATTATATATTTAACAGTCTGTAATATCTCTTGTTTAATGATATCTGTAATATATATTAGGAAAAATTTGACAGTGATGACATGAATGGTCATAGAGATCAAGTATTTAAACATATGAGAATGTTATGGAACAATTGGAGAGGATCACTGCACATGAATGCAAAGTCGAAACCATTGAAAGAGGTTCTCAAAGATGTGCCACAGGGGTCGACAAGAGTGATTCGAATGGTTGGTCAAAGAGCATTTTTTAACCGAAAAATTTAAGGTAGGATATTTATTAACCAGTCATTTAAATTGTCTATCACAATGTTGCTAATGTGTTGTTAATACAGGAAATAAGTACGCGAAATGCAAGGAATAGGTCTAAGTTGAGTATGCCTCATCGTACGGGTAGCAAGCCAATTAGAGAGATAATTTATGAATTGGTATGTATGCGATTCTTCTACTCCTATTAAGAAAGCTCCTCTTCATTTCAAATGTATGACTGTTTGATTGTTAAGGGAGGAAAGAATGGTAATCCACCAAACATGGCGACTATCTTCTTTGAGACTCGTAAGAAGGACAACAAGCTTCTCGAACTTGAAACTAATAAAAAATATGTATGTCCATTTACAAATTTATGTTTACATACTTTTACTGAATGTGTATTGCATTATCTTTAAATTTTCTTGTATTTTACAGGACGAAATTCAAGAACTACTACAAGTTGAGTCGTCGCTTACTAATATCGAGGTGGTAGAAAGATGTTTCGGACCTCAGAGCAAGAGCCATGTGGTTGGATTTGGTTGTGGGATAACCAATAAGGATTTGAAAGGAGGTAGCGCTGCAAAGACTGCACTGTTAGAAGAGCTAAATGCGAGTCGAAAGGAAAAGATTGCACTATTAAAAGAACTGAATGCGACTCAAAAAGAAAATGAATCAATGAAAAAACGCTTGGATAACATAGAGAAGAAATGTGAAATGTTTGAAAGTGAAATCTTTAGAGATCCTTTATCACCACCATCATCAAGTGAATAAAGTAATGGCTGAATCATTTTACAGGTTAGTATACTTTTTACTGCTTCGGGCATGAAGTATCGATATCAGCTAGCTCATGTGACCAGCTAAAATGAAAAGTATTCCCATTTGGACATATTACTGTCTCCTCTATCTTTTTGTAACTTGACATGAATCTCTGCCTTCGTATCATTCTTTTCATCATTTATTTTTTTGATCCTTTCCATAATTTCACAAAGAGCAGCCTCACTAGCAGCATTTCGAACTTCTGAACTTTCAGTTCTCTTTTTCTGAATTACCTCCAAGGTTGCACCCACAATGGACCTAGAGTAAGGCTTCTTGGTCGTAGGTCACCTCTTCTTAGGTAGCTTCTTGTTTCCTATACATAGTTGTCCAAGTACGTTTGGATGGTTTCAGTTTTTTGTGGAAGTACTGTTTGCATTTGGCGTTGACGAATAGGAACACTTGAGAATCTGAACGAATAAATTTGATGCTCTTCCAAGGATAAATCTTCGAACCACTGAAACAACAAAGTTCAGTCTTGAGAACCATGGTTGATGTTGTAGCAAGCTGCCCTCCATTTACAACACAAGTTCAGTCTTGAGAACCATGGTTGATGTTGTATCAAGTTCCCTTTCCTTTACAATAACTCAACATCCATTAGATTTTGGGCAGAGATTTGAATCCTTTGAGCACCTTCATTAGAAATTAGTTAGTATTAACTTCTTCCATATTCTCTCCATTGGGTCCGTATCATTCTTTGCCTCCAAACTTGAGAAACAATTAGTTGAAAATCATTGTGATTGGCTAAATGATTTAAGAACTTAAAAGTTTTAAGACTAATATACTCTAAGATAGTGGATAAAATTAAACTGATGCTATAGATTTATTAAGATTTTTAAGCAAATTGTACTCTCTTTGCACTCAACTGTTGCTATATATGTGTTGTTAACGTTGTGCTTCTATACTTTGCTGAATTTTCTTGTGAAAAAAAGCATTTTAATTTCTTACAATCTGGATTTTTTATGAGAAAATAATTATACTATCATTATTTATGTCTCCGCAACATATCCGATTGAACTATTCAATTAACTGAGGCAAATATTTATCCTTACAACAGATGATCAAGATTTTGAAGTGATGAAGGATCTTCAAGTGTGGAGCGAGTTTAAAAATAATTGAAGATATTAGCAGAGATGAACAAGTTAAAGCGCAAGAAGTTCATTAAACTTACTTTACAATAATCTAGGGTATTTTCTTTAAAATATTAATTACCATCTCTACATATATATATACATTCTAGATTCTTATTTTTCTTTTTGTAGGATTTTTAGAAACTCTTCATTCATTGTAATTAACTACGTACTTACATTATCATCAATTTATATTATTGACTCTAATTTATGACTTTGGAAATGTTTTTAAATTACATATGAAATAATAATTTTTAATTATCAATCACAAGGGATCGGACAAAATCTAACCTTTTATTTAATAATATTTATTTTTTAAAAATATCTACAAAGGGAAATGTGGTTGTTAAATTGTTGATGTTATAACATGGATTTCGGTCGCTAAAAGAGCTTATAATATAACTTTATGAAGTTATCTAGTGACCAAGATAATAATTAACGAGGGGAAAATGTGATCGGAAAAAAGATCTAATGACCAAATTTTTTGCCGTCACTAAAGATTTCTTAACGACCGGACTTGAATTTGGTCGTCTAGTTTTAACGTCGGAGCTACTAACGACGGGCGACGACCAATTTTTGTACAGTCGTAAATGACCAATAACGACTGGATTTTCCCTTTTAGAGACTAATTTTCCTTTCGCTAAAGACCCGTTTTATTGTAGTGTACCCAGTCCATTTTGATTCCTCCTTACAGAATGGCTCCAGCTGAGCTTAAGAAAATGAAAGAATAATTAAAATACCTTCTAGATAAGGGCTTCATCAGACCTGGTATTTCCCCATGGGGTGCTCCAGTATTGTTCGTGAAAAATAAAGATGGTTCTCTCAGAATATGTATTGACTATCGGTAGTTGATCAAAGTCACAATCAAGAATAAGTATCCCATCCCCAGGATTGATGACTTGTTCGACCAACTTCAGTGTGCTAGTTTCCTTTCTTAGATAGACCTCAGATCCGGCTATCATCAGCTCAGAGTCAGAGGTAGTGAGATTCCGAAGACAACTTTCAGAACTCGGTATGGTCCTTATGAATTTGTAGTTATGTCTTTTGGACAAACAAATGCTCCTGCAACTTTCATGGACTTAATGAACAGGGTGTTCAAACAGTATTTGGACTTATTCGTTATTGTCTTTAATGATGATATCCTCATTTATTCTCGGAGTGAGGAGGAGCATCCGACTCATCTGAGAGTTGTTCTACAAACTCTCAAAGATCGCCAGTTATTCATTAGTTCAGCAAATATGAATTCTGGTTATAGTCTGTCGCTTTCCTTTGTCATGTGGTATCTAGGGAAGGAATCTGAGTGGATTCTCAGAAAATAGAGGTAGTGAAACAATGGCCCAGACCCACCTCTCCAACAGATATCAGAAGTTTCTTGGGTTTGGCCGGTTATTATAGGAGATTTGTGGAAGGATTTTCATCCATAGCTTCCCCATTGACCAAGTTGACTCAGAAAAAGGTCAAGTTTCAGTGGTCAGATGAGTGTGAGAAAAACTTCTCAGAACTGAAGACTAGGTTGACTACAGCTCTGGTCTTGACTCTACCACACGGTTCAGACGGTTATGTAGTCTATTGTGATGCATCTAGGGTCGGCCTAGGTTGTGTATTGATGTAGCGAGGGAAGGTCATAGCTTATGCTTCTAGACAGCTTAAGGTTCATGAGAAGAACTACCCGCCTCATGACCTCGAGCTTGCAGCTATAGTATTTTCCATAAAGATTTGGAGACACTACTTGTATGGTGTGCATGTTGATGTATTCACAGATCATAAGAGCATCTAGGTATGTTCACCCAGAAAAAGTTGAATCTTCGTCAGAGGAGATGGCTTGAATTCCTCAAAGACTATGATATGAATTTGCTTTATCATCCCGGTAAGGCCAATGTAGTAGCTGATGCTCTTAGCAGATTATCTATGGGTAGTGTAGCACATGTTGAGGAAGAAAGAAAAGAATTAGCAAAAGATGTTCACCGGCTTGCTCGCTTAGGAGTTGGTCTTATGGATAGGGCAGATGGTGGAGTGATAGTTCAGAATAGATCTAAATCTTCATTTGTAGTGGCGGTTAAGGAAAAACAAGATAGTGAGCCTATATTGCTTCAGCTGAAAGGTGCAGTTCATTAGCAGAAAGTAGAGGTTTTCTCCCAAGGGGGAGATGGTGTGCTTCGTTACCAGGGTGTCGGTTGTGTGTTCCTAATGTGGGTGAGTTGAGGCAGCAGATCCTTACAGAGACTCATAATTCAAGATATTCTATTCATCCAGGTGCCACTAAGATGTACCGTGATCTGCGGGAAGTCTTTTGGTGGAACGACATGAAGAGAGACATAGCAGATTTTGTGGCAAAGTGTCCTAATTGTCAACGGGTTAAGGTAGAACATCAGAAACCAGGAGGTATGACTCAAGAGATTAACATTCCTACATGGAAGTGGGAAATTATAAACATGGACTTCATTACAGGTTAATCTCATACTCGCAGACAACATGACTCCATTTGGGTGATAGTAGACAAAGTTACTAAGTCCGCTCACTTCTTGGTTGTCAAGACTACAGATTCGGCGGATGATTACGCTAAACTCTACATTAATGAGGTAGACAGATTGCATGGGGTTCCTTTGTATCATCTCAGATAGAGGTCCCTAGTTTACCTCTCATTTCTGAAAGTCATTTCAAAAAGGTCTTGGTACTGAAGTAAATCTCAGCACAGTCTTTCACATTTCCCTGTTGAAGAAGTGTGTGGGTAATACAACATCGATAGTACCATTAGAGAGTATGGCTGTGAAGGATAGTCTCACTTATGAGGAGGAGCCAGTTGAAATTCTTGATCGTTAGGTTCGTAGGTTGAGAAATAAAGAAGCCGCTTCAGTGAAGGTTTTGTGGAGGAGTCAGTCTGTAGAGGCGGCTACTTGGGAAGCAGAAGCAGCCATGAAGGCCAAGTATCCTCATCTCTTTCCTTCCGATTACGTTTCAGCTTGAGGTAATAGTTCCTCTCCAGTATTTTAGCTTACTCTTGCATAAATTAAGTCTTAGTATCATGTTCCTTCAGTTGTTCATGCATTTTTAGCATCTTTGCACGTCCATTGAACTCAGATCAGTCAGATATCAGTTTCTAGTACTTAGTGGTAGGGATTGTAGCTCTTTCCCTCCATACTCAGCTAGTTTAGACTTCATTCGAGGACGAATGTTCCCAAGGGGAAGATAATGTAACACCCTGGATTTAAAAAGAACCAAAATGCAAACTTTCAGATGTTACAGGTGCCACTGATGGAGGCCACCCACGGCCCGTGGGTGGACCCACAGACTGTAGGTGTGGTCCGTGGTTGGCCACCTCAACTTGCTCCAAAAATTTCCAGAAAGGCACGACCTACGGATGGACCTACGAACCATAGGTGGGACCACGTTCCGTGGTCCAGGTCCGTGGATCGTGGCCTCTCAGACCCTGTCTCTAAAAACCAAATGACGGCTGACAGGATAGGCCATCAGTCGACCTACGGTCCCTCGGTCAGGCCCGTCGTTGGCCCCATTAGGTTTTAAGTTGGGGTCAATTTGGTCTTTTCCCCTATGCGTTGAACATCTAAACTACATCGTTTTACTGAGTTTAAGCCTAATATTCTAATCAGAACTTACCCTAAGCGATTCATTCACCAAAATTCATCAAACTTAGAGCAAAAGAGGAGAAAAGAGTCGACCAAGCCCTCTCCAAGAACGAAGCAGGTTTTCTTCAGCTCCAGCCCTGAAATTGAAAGATTTCTCCATGAAATTCGTTACCAGGTATGTGGGATTTCACTAATGGGTTCCTTTCACCCACTAGGTCCCTAGAATTTAGTCAGATTATTGATTCGCTATATTTTGCTTAGACCTAGGCTTTCTAAAACATTAGAAAAAAATTACCACTACCCCCTTACCAGCCCCCCCTTCCCCTATCTCGAAAAAATGTAAAAAATAATAATTTTTTTAAAAAGTTTTACCACCCACCCCTAATCACTTTTCTTTCTTTTATGAATGAATATTTTTTACCCATATTATCCATTTAACTACCCACTTTTAAATGAGTAAATATGAGTATTACTAGTTTTTATCCATTTTTAAATGAGTTGGGTACCCAACCTATTTAAAATGTGTAAATATGAGTGGATATCCATATAAATTACCCATTTTTCCTCCTCTAGTTGCACTCAACAAGAAGAATCAAGTCAAAGAAGTTGTAATACAGGAAAGTTTGTTTGGAAAGAAGAGGAAAAAGGTATTGATAGTCCATCTTGGTGAAAAAAAATCTTTCCCGAAGGCCATACACAAAGATGGAATTCCCCAGATTTGAAGGAGGTGATCCCATATGTCACGATCCAGGAGTACCCCCTAGATGTGACAAGGCGTACTCAACCCCGAAAGGTCTCATACAAGCCCCTTAGCATATCATAACGTAAGATAAAAGAAATGATGTGGAATTTAAAAATTTATCCGTACAATCGAAGTTTTTCATAAAAGCAAGCAGAAGTCTAGACTTGTCTCAATTAGCCATCTAATACAATCTTTGAATCAAATAGGGACACAACCCTTACAACATAGTTTGAAAGTGAAATAACTAGAAAGAACTACAAATGACTCATATGTCCTCGAATCACGAGGACTCACCACAAGCTAGGAGAATAGTCGATCCAAGCTTGAACCACTAGAAGACCACCTTAAGAACCGGAACTTACACTTATAGAAAAATGTAGAAAATATGGGTTAGTACAAAAATGCACTAAGTATGATAGCCTTGCATAAAATCTTGAAACCATGCTAAAAAGGACCGTTAAGTTGAAAAACATGCACTTTGCCAAGTTTGAGAATTATCATGCACATTAGTATAAAAGCATAAGTCACAAGCATATTCAACATATAGATCATCATAGCATAATAGAACCATCTCATAAGTAACCCTAAGTTATACTTGTGCAATGCATAGATAAAGATCCCATAATCCCATCTACGCTAAGTACCACTTTTAGGCCACCATAATCATATTTACCATTCTTTGATCTCATCTTTAGTTAATACTCATAGACAAGGAACCCTTCACATTTACTAAATCATATTATGGAAAGCAAGTCTTAGCAACAATCCACATTAAGCATACTTCATTTCACAAATCATCATAACATAAAAGGAACACACCATAACTACTCTCAAAGCCTACTTGTGCAATGCATGGATGAAGTTCCATACCCCGCACCAACACTAAGTATTGCATTCTTGAGAAGCCATAGTTCATAACCATTTATTGTGGGGGTAAGCCTTAACCGACATAGACCATGTGAGCAAATCATAGAATCCGGTGTCTCCCACACAGAAAAGGTTTGTCCTACTTGCCAAAGGTAGAACCATTAACTTAGCTTAGGTGGATCCACTAGCTAAAGACCTATGAGGGCACATAGTTATGGGATAGGGAGATTGCTACTAGATACCCCGCCTCAACTCACGTATGTGGGATTTCACTAGTAGGTTCCTTTAGACCATTAGGTCCCTAGAATTTAGTCAAAATCTTAATTCCCTTGATATTATCTAGACCTAGGGTTTCTTGAATGTTAGAAATTATTGGGTTTTAGCTGTTAGAATGATCCAAATCAGATTATCATGTTGTTGCTCAGTTTCTTACATGAAATTCAGAACACTAGCTATGTAGTTCCTTTAGTTCATGAATTACACATACTAGGCCAGTTATTTCAGTTATATACATGCTTCAGTTTACAAATATCATATTATCAGATATAATTATTGCATTCTCAGAGTTTGCATATCAGAACATTGAGCTATCCAGTAGTACAGAATTTAGTCATAATGTGTTAATTTCACTATCAATTGGGAGTAGCTTAATACCGAGTGGACTAGGGTTCCAACGTACCCTCATAGTCCCAGAACTACGTGCCCCGTAGGTTGTAAGTCCCCTCTGTGGACATCATTTTTGTGAGCACGCCAGTCATGCCTTTATACCTTTGGCAGGGTATATTGGGTCCTCTCGATGGGGCGTATACATCGGACTCCACATTTAGCTCATGTGGTTTTATGTCGGTTATTAGTAGCTCCCCAGTACAGTCAGATTCGAGTGCATTGACCAGGTCATCAGTTATAGTTCAGTATTCAGTCTCAGCATATCATGTACTTGGTCATTGCATCTAGTTAGCTCAGTATCCAGTATATTTCAGTATTTACATTCATTTCAGATTATATCATTGCTCTTATTGCTTTGTTCAGTTATGATTATTGTTTAGCTTTACTCTATCCTGCATGCTCAGTACCTTTCAAGAACTGACGCATACTCTGCGCTACATCTTCTCGCGATGTAGGTTCAGGTTCTCAGCTTCCAGATCACGCATAGATCGATTCCCGATCTTCAGTTCAGCAGCATCAGTGGTGAGTCCTCATTCTTCGACGACGGGTGACATGATTATCTTTCTTTTCTTTTAGTTTCAGTTTTTTCTAGATTTAGCTAGGGCATGTCCCACCATTTTAAGTCAGTAGAGGCTTTATTTCAGACATAATTAGTTTCAGCTTTAGTTTTGAGTTTCATCTTCAGTTGTTATTGAACTCTTCTCAAATTATTTATTCAGATAGAAATGGGTATTCCCCATCATTTCATGATTTAGCTTCCGCATCAGTTTTATTGTTATAGAATATTCAGTTTGCTTATGATATGCCAGAGCAGGGTTAGCTTGGGGTCACTCGTGATCCTAGGTCCCGTGTCTGCGTCCTGGGGTAGCTTTGGGGTGTGACAATCATGGCTTCAGTATCTATCTTGGGCTGAATATTCTTTCAACTATGGATACCATTCTTTAGCTAATATGACTCATTTCCAGATTGTGTATCGGAGAGAACCACCACTCTTGCATCCTTTTGTTCATGGAGAAATGAAAATTTATGAACTTGAACAGCAGCTCATGGAACGAGATCAAATGTTAGAGGTACCACGTTCCAATCTCATGAAAGCTCAATCCAGAAAGAAGTCTCAAGTTGATTCCAAGCATTGTGACTTGTCTTTCAATGTGGGTGGAGTTGTTTTCCTTCATTTTTGACCTTATCTATAGAAGAGTTTAGCCAAACGTCTTAATTAGAAGGTTTCACCTTGATATTTTGGACCATACAAAATTGTTCACCGAGTTGGTCCTATTTCTTATGAATTGCAGCTTCCTGAAATATCTAAGGTACATCCTATTTTTCATTTGTTGCTGCTTCGTCCTGCTCGTGGTTGTTCTGATGTTACTTCCCCTCCACCCTTACCACTATCGGGTGAATTCGAATTGATGGTGGAACCTAAAAAGTTTTGTCCCATCGTTGGGTGAAAGAGTCAGGAGTGCCAACTCTGGAATTACTTATTTAATGGTTTCGTCGAGCTGTTTAAAAGGATAGTTGTCATGCCCCGAGCCTACACCCTGGACGTGGAAAACACTAAAGACTATTTCTGATCCCCAAGTCAACCCTTGTCCTGGCTACATGACTTACATTACTCTAGAATATACGTGGAACTTAAAAGAAATAAACATTTAGAAATTCAAGAAAGTCTTAAAATACTGTCTTTCGAATACTTAACATAAGTCATAAGTTAAATAAACATTCTGAGAAAAGCAATGGAAGCATCTAATCCTGTATGCCTGTGAAGCCTCTAACAATTCAAGATAGATTTCAGGACAAGACCCACGACACCTCAACTACTACTAAAACTCAAATGAATATGGAGTCTCCCAAAAGCAAGGAGGCCTCACAAAATACTGACTGTGAGTGCATAGTGATCTCAACAAAACGCATGTTGATGATCCTAAGCATCTGTATCTACATCATAATAAGATGCAGGTCGAATAACGTCAATACATTGAATGTACAGGTAAGTGATAGGGTTAGAGTAAATAATTAATTGACTTTAATTACTGAAAACAGCATAACTCGATCAATACATGGATATGAAGTGAAAACCATTTAAGCTTTACAGTAAGATATACAATGAAAGCAACATGAAAATAATATACTTTACTTTGTGGGGAGTTTCTGTAACTGACGACCATTACCATGAGCCCAACAATGATACAATGTTTCGCCCACGTTGCAAGGGCCATCCTTTACCTTGCTGGGGTATAAGATGATATTCTTACTATGGATCCATCAAATAGGACTTCTTAGAGGCAGTGAGGAGTCGCATGAAGAATCAATGCTATCCTATCCTACGCAGGCTACATAGTTTTATGGGACATCCGAGTTATAAAAGACTCTAACCCAATGCGGTGCTCGATACTACTCCCAACATATCCGATATAACTCTATTCTCTATTCACCCATTACAAAGAAGGGACTTTTTTACTTTATTGCGGTACTTTTCAAAAACATTAGACATGCTTGCATTCTTAAAACATGCATTTGTGAACTTATCTTTCAAGCCCCATAATAAACATAGGTACATATATATAGATATATAAATAACATTTGAAGTTCTTAAGTTATTATGAGATATGGCCTTTAAACTTTCCTCTTATCTTACGTTAATTGGAATGTGAAAAAAGAGATGTGTATGAGAAATATAGCCTCTCCCAAGGATTAATGAAGACCTTAAGAGTTCATATTAAGAAGAGAACGTAGGTACGATTCGAAAGAACATGTTCGGAATGAAGAACGGGAAGAAAAGAAACCCATACGACCCTTGCCACGGGTGGCGCATCACACCAGGGCCTGAACTACTGAAGTAAAGCGTTGGCGCACTACTGTGCGTCGCACCAGGGCCTAAAGCACAGATCAAAATTCCTGGCGCTATGGGTTGCACGCCACCCTAGGCCCCTACCTATAACATCTGACGGATTTTTCTTTTCAATTTCAAGTCCTAACTAATCTAGAATCGATTGGTTTCTTCCAAATTCTCTTTGATTCACAAATCCAACATGAATTCACTGAAATCCCACACAAAATCTACCAAGAAACAACACTCATTCGCAAGACCCTCGCCTCAAGAACTCAAAACCACCATTGTTAAAGAATGGGGCTAAAACTCAAGAACTCTTCAAGAATCTTTGCATAAACAATTTCTTGGTCGAATTAATAAAACAGTTACATGTTTGGAGTGAGGATGAACAAGTCCATCACTATGGGAAACCTCACATACCTGGAAAGAACGATTGTTCTTGGCGAAATTCCTCAACTCTTGAGCGAACGCTTGGAAACCCTTTTTTCCTCTTCTTGAAGCTTAGCCCTAAAGTTCTAAGTGTTTAGGATTATGAAAAAAATAACTTAGCGTCTGATTAGACCCCTAAATTGGGTGACTAAAAAGAATTCCAGCCTAGTGGCGTAAGGAAAAGACCAAAGTACCCCTTTCCTTAAATAGATGAAAAGTCGTAACTTGAGAGGCTTCACTCCAACAGTCATAACTTTTTACTCGGAGCTCAGAATTTAGAAAAATTGGCGGCGTTGGAAAGAGGACTCAAAGACGCTCGATTTGATACCTGATGGGCCACCTAACCCTTTATTTTCTAAAAGATATAGATGTTTGAAGTTGACCAAAAACTAAAAAATGATGGTAGTCTGAGGTGTTACGATATCTCCTCCTTGCGAACATTCGTCCTCGTATGATATCACACTAAGAAGAACAGGGGTGGGAAACATCTAACAACCTTAACCCAAGCACACAACATGTAATTTTTTTCATACTCAGCATATCAACTTAAAAGTGCTTTACAAAGAGTTAGTACCTTGGTTTGGAATTTCTCCAGAAGGAAAGAGATGTGGATATATCTCTTCTTCATATCTTCCTCAGCCTCTCAAGTAGCTTCCTCAACAAATTGATTCCTCCATAAAACCTTGACTAATGCAACCTCCTTGGTTCTCAGCCTGTGAACCTGACAATCAAGAATCTAAACGGGTACCTCCTCATAAGATAGGTTGTCCTTAATACCAATGTTCTCGGTAGGTACTATAAGTGAAGGATCACCCATACACTTCTTTAGCATCGAAATACGGAATACCGGACGGACTGCTTCTAACTCTGATGGTAGCTCCAACTCAAAAGCTACATCACCAACTCTCTTGGATATCCGGTAAGGGCTAATGTATCAGGGACTGAATTTTCCCTCCTTACCAAATCCCATGACACCTTCATAGGTGACACCTTCAAGTAGACGAAATCATTAACTTCAAACTCAAAGTCTTTCCTCCTAACATCTATATAAGATTTCTAACGACTTTGAGTTGTTTTCAACCTTTCCTTAATAATCTTCACCTTTTCCATAGCTTGATGAACCAAGTCTGGCCCTATCAACTCGGTTTCACCAACCTCAAACCAACCACTAGGAGATCTACATCTTCGCCCATAAAGAGCCTTATAAGGAGCCATTTGGATACTAGAGTGATAGTTATTATTGTAAGCAAACTCTATGAGAGGCAAGTGGTCATCCCAATTACCTTTGAAGTCTATGACACATGCCCTCAACATATCTTCTAAGCTCTTAATTTTGCGCTCTGCTTTACCATCCGTCTAAGGATGAAAAGAAGTACTAAGGTTCACCTTCAAACCCAAACCTTGTTGAAAAACTTCCAAAACTGAGAAGTGAATTGTGCATCTCTATCTGAAATGATATACATAGGAACTCCATGAAGTCGGACTATCTCTTCAATATATAATCTGGCATAATCTTCTACTGAATTTGTAGTATATACCGGCAAGAAATGGGCTGATTTAGTCATCCAATCTACAATCACCCAAATTGAATCATGCTGCTTGCGAGATCGCGGCAAGCCAGTAATTAAATCCATCTTAATCATCTCCCACTTCCATTTAGGGAGAGCTATGTTCTGAGCCACACCACCGGGCCTTTGGTGTTCTACCTTTACTTGTTGGCAATACGGACACTTAGCAACGAACTCTGCAATGCACCTCTTCATACTACTCCACCAATAGACTTCTCTCAAGTCATGGTACAACTTTGTGTAACCGGGATGGATTGAATAACTGTAACTATAAGCTTCTTCCATTTTCCTCTCTTGGAGTTCATCCACCCTTGGTACACACAATCTGCCTTGATATCTCAACACATCATCTCCCTCTTGTTCAAAAGCCATCACCTTTTGCTTATGAACATTTGCTTTCAATTCAAGTAAAATGGGGTCTTGGTCTTGTTTCTCATTCACTTCAGACACTAGTGATGATTCAGCCCTATTCATCACCACAACCCCACCTTCGTTGGAATCCAATAGATGGACTCCCAATCGGGCAAGTCTATGAACTTCCTTAGCCAATTCTTTCTTGACTTCCTCAACATGGGTAGTACATCACATAGATAACATGATCAAAGCATCAACAACAACATTAGCCTTATGTGGGTAATAGAGGATGTTCATGTCGTAGTCCTTGAGCAACTCTAACCACCTCCTCTGTCTGAGATTAAGCTCTTTATGACTGAAAACATACTGAAGACTCTTGTATGATCGGTGAACACATCTACATGAACACCATAGAGATAGTGACAACATATTTTCAAAGCAAATACTACAGCTTCTAACTCAAGATCATGAGTCGGGTAATTCTTCTTGTGGACATTAAGCTGTCTGGAGGCATATGATATAACCTTACTATCACAACCCAGACCCTCGTGATTGGCACCCATACTAACCCTCCAGTGGGACAACCATTACTACAACCCGACTAAGAAACTTAACCAAAAACTAAGAATTTAAAGATACGGAAGCAGGTTTAAATGTCTAAAGATATATGGTGTTCCCATAAACTCCGAAAGTGTAACAAAACAACTAACGAACTATTGCGGAAAAATAACCCCTAGAACCTGAAAGTCATTGTCCAAATACTACTATCCAACAACTCTAAGAAAAGGGGTACAACCCCAACCAAACATACGAAATATTCAAACACGAGTCTGAGTCCGAAGAGAATGGACTAAACAAAAATGAAGGATCCATGGCAGCCTGAAAGAACTGGCTCACCCTTGAATCCGGTCTCGATCACTGGTCTCCTAGCTGAGGTCTATCCGTAGCCGCCTGAAGATGCCATATACTCAATAAAGAATGAGCAACTGCAGTATCAGTACACAACCACAGTGTACTGGTAGGATCACGCGGCTATTCCGGTAAGATAAACATAGGCAAGCAATCGGAACACAGTAAACACATATACAGAATACATAGATCAGTTATCATTTCAAGAGAAACATACAATTTCCAATATCAACGACAATAGACATGAATGAAATAATCACAGTGGTCCTCTCATGGAACCCATACCCAAAGTGTTAGTGTGTCGGAACGTGACACCCGATCCAATATACATGTGTCGGAACGTGACACCCGATCCAATATACATGTGTCGGAACGTGACACCCGATCCAATATATATGTGTCGGAACGTGACACCGATCCAATATATGTATCGGAACATGACACCCGATCCAATATGTGTGTCGGAACGTGACACCCGATCCAGTCAACAAAACCACAATCACAATCACACCTATAATGAACAATACACATAGTCATACAATCAAATAATGGGTTCATGGCATGTAATTGCTCATATATATATAATCATTTGCATTAGATTCAATTTACATTCCACTATTCACATACACGCATGCATACGATGAAGCAATTAACCGGCGTATATCACACAAACAGGAAATCAAACCATCACCTACCTCGAAACCAAGCTTGAATCCTCCTAAGACACTTGAGTCTTCCCTTTCCGGATTCTTTCTACCCTTTCTTGGTCTAAAAACATTCAATTAACGCAAAGATCATTAAACAAAGCCTAATTTACCCCGGATAATAATCAATCTATCTATCCATGGCCAAACCCAAGATCCTAATGTTCAATTAGGGCTTATCCCATCATTAACTTCAGGTCAAAACCCTCCCCCAATGATAAATACCCAAGAATCTAAGTTCTACGGATCAAAAAATGGATTAGGGGAGTAATAATCTCACCTTTAGCACTAGAAGTCATGGGAATCTATCAAGAAATAGCCTTGGGTCGTCTCTTAGCTCTCAAGAACGAAGGTTTGCAGAAAATAACATTTTTGGGAGTTTTTACCCGATTTAAGTCGCGACTGTCCCACCACAGCGGGACCCAACCCACCACAGCGGCCCTGCCATGGCGGGACTAACCCTGCCTTGGTTGCTTGCACGGAGACAGAAAGTCAGAATTTTAGTTCCAAACTCCCATTTCACAACACACCTTCAACCCTTGACGTTCAAAAACTACTCGTTCACATTAAGATTAGTTTCGAGAGTTCTACTCGCCCAAATTTGATTGCGTAAAGTCGTATGGGCTCCCTAACATCTTGGCTCTCCACTCATGTGATCAAATTCATAATTAAACCCCCCTGTTCATTACCAGATTTCCCTAGACCTCACCTACCTCAGATTTCATCCAAGACTGGCCTAGGCTAGTAATTTCCAAGTCACTACTCAAAAGTTCTGGTCCAAATTCTTTCCCCATTGGCTTTTCCATAACGACGGGAACAGGTCGTTACATTAGATACCAATTTACCCATCACTCGTCGCCGAGTGATAAACTAGGAAAAATTGGCTAAGGCAAGAGTAGAGTAGTATCTGAATCGTCGAATAGCTGGGGATACTTGTCTCACATGTGCTTCTCAGTTTCCCAAGTAGCTCCCTCAACCGGACGATGCTTCCATTGAACTTTCACGGACTTTATCTCCTTGGTCCTCAGCTTTCGAACATCGCAATCAAGAATTGGAACCGGTTCTTCCTCATAATGAAGGTCTTTGTTTAACAAAATTGATTCCCACTTTATGACGTTATCTCCATTCCCATGATACTTCTTCAACATGTACACATAGAACACAGGATGGAAAAAACAACCTATAAGCCACTGACCCTACATACACAAGAATCTTAAATGGCCTGATGAATCAAGGACTAAGCTTGCCCTTATTGCCGAATCTCATCACCCCGTTTATGGGTGACACTTTTTAGAAGAATTTGCTCACCAGCCTGAAATGTCCTGTCCCTTACAGTCTGCATACTTTTTCTGTCGACTCTGCACTGCTAGAAGCTTAGCTTGTATGCTTCTCCCCTTATCTTAAGCATCTTTTACCAAATAAACCCCCAAGGGTTTCACATCTCCAGCCTTGAACCAACCAATTGAATACCTACACATCCTCCCATACAATACTTCAATGAATTCATCCCAATACTCGAGTGATAAATATTGTTTTATGTAAACTTAACTAACAATGAAAGTGATTCCCAATAACCACCAAAGTTGATCGTACACACGTCTGCAACTTGTTATCAAGGACCTTGACACAATCATCAGGACAAATCCTTTCTCACATAAGCATGATAAATTCTAAATCAATACTCACTACAATTAGAAGTGAACCTAAACATACCAACACACACTCATAATACCCAAACAATCATAGTTCTTATCAACATCTCCATCCCACAACATAAATTCCCATGAGCTTAAGTTATAAAAATTTGATCTTTAGATCAGATACTCATCGAGGGATATGTTCAAGCATACAAACTCTCTAACAACACTATCGAAATGCTAGATTTAGTAATTGTGATTGTAGATTACCCTTAAGAACAGTAGAGTTGGACCCAATGTTCCCCACATTCGACCACACATAATCGATACATGACCTCGATGACTAGATGAATATTAAGATTGTCGGACAACCATAAATACGTATGGTAGCTCTTCTATAAATTCTCATAAGCAAGGTGGTACATGTAGAACCACTGGAATACTTTAACAATTCCAAGACAACACCAAATATGTCATCTGAAATAACCAAGTCTTCCCAATCATCCCACTCAACCAAGAGAACATCGCAGGATCGGTACACCTGATCCACCACTAGGGATCCACTCACACAAGTGAAAATACACGTGAGCATAGCTAGTGAATCATACTCACAACCATGTACAAAATGAAATAGATGGTAACATAAGAATTTATGAAATAAATATTGAATAACACTGAAGGTTTTCCTCCGAAGAGCCAATACCAGCCATTTCCATTCAGTTGACTCCACATACTCTTCACATCATTCCACTGAAGCCCACACTCTCAATACTAA